>JAIUJO010000759.1:5000-17500 GCA_023846275.1 Vanilla planifolia
GGGGAAGAAGAAGAAGTTAGAGAACAAGAAGAAGGCAATGAAGAAGGTGAAGAATAATAAGAATAGGAAGAAGAAGAAGAAGAAGAAGAAGAAGAAGAAGAAGAAGAAGAAAAAGAAGAAGAAGAAGAAGAAGAACAAGAATAATAAGAAAGCGAAGAAGAAGAAGAAGAAGAAGAAGAAGAAGAAGAAGAAGAAGAAGAAGATGAAGAAAAAGAAGGAGAAGAAGAAGATGTATATGAAGAAGAAGTAGAAGAAGAAGAAAAAGAAGAAGAAGAAGAATAATAAGAAGAAGAACAAGAAGAAAAAGAGAAAAGAAGAAGAAGAAGAACAAGAAGAAGAAGATGACGACTACTAAGAATTTGAAAAAGAAGAAGTAGAAGAAGAGGAAGAAGAAGATGTCAATTATGAAGAAGAAGAAGAAAAATAAGAAGAAGATATTAATGAAGAAAAACAAGAAGAAGAAGAAGAAGAAGATGAAGGTGAAAAATAATAATAACAATGAGAAGAAGATGAAGAAGAAGTAGTAGTAGTAGGAGAAGATGAAGAAGAAGCAGAAGAAGAAGTAGCAAGGGGAAGAAGCAGTAGTAATAGAAGATGAAGAAGACGAAAAAGAAGAAGAAGAAGAAGAAGAAGAAGAATAAGATTAGGGATAAGAAGAAGTTGGAGAATAAGAAGAAGGCAAAGAAGAAGAAGATGAAGAAGAATAACAAGAACAAGATGAAGAAGAAGTAAGAGAAGAAGAAGAAGGCAAAGAAGAAAAGTTAAAGAAAAAGTAGAAGAAGAAGAAGAAGAAGAAGAAGAAGAGGAGGAGGAAGAAGAAGAAGAAGAAGAAGGAAAGGAGGAAGTAGAAGAGGAGTAGGAAGAAGAAGATTATGAGGAAGAAGAAGAAAAAAAAAGAAGTAAAAGAACAAAAAGAGGAACAAGAAAAAGATGAAGAAGAACAAGTTGAAGAACTAGAAGAAGGAGGAGGAGAAGAAGTTAGAGGAAAAAGAAAAAGAAGTACAAGATAAAGACGTAGAAGAAAGAGAAGTGGAAGAAGAATGAAACGAAGAAAAAAGTTGAAGAAGAAGATGATGAGGAAGAACAAGTAGAAGAAGAAGAGGAAGAAGAACAAGCAAGAGGAAGAAGAAGAAGAAGTAGTAGAAGAAAAATATGGAGAAGAAGAAGATGATGATGATGATGAGGAAGAAGAACAAGAATAAGAAGTAGAGGGGTAGGAGGAAGAAGAAGAAGAAGATGAAAAAGAAGATTAAGAAGAAAAAGAAGAAGAAGTAAGAGCAAGAATAAGAAATAATAGAAGAAGAAGAAGAAGAAAAATAAGAAGAAGAAGAAGAAGAAGAAGAAGAAGAAGAAGTAAGACAAGAAGAAGAAGCTAAGAAGAAAGGAAAAGGAAAAAAGAAGAAAAAGTAGAAGAAGAAGAAGAAGAAGATGAAGTGGAAGAGGAAGAAGAAGAGGTAGAAGTAGAAGGAAAAGTAGAACAAGAAAAAGAAGAAGAAGAGTGGGAAGTAGGAGAAGAATAAGAAAATGAAGATGATGAAAAAGTAGAAGAACAACAAGAAGAAGAGGATGGAGATGTTGAAAAAGAAGAAGAAGTTGATGATGAAGAGGAAGAAAAAGAGGAAAAAATGTGGAAGAAGAAGAAAAATAAGGTGAAAATGAAGAAGAAGAGGAAGAAGTAGAAGAAGAATAGAAAGATGAAGAAAAAGAAGAAGTAGAAGATGATGAAGAAGAAGAAGAAGAAGAAGCGAAAGAAGAAGAAGAAAAAGAAGATGAGGAAGAAAAAAAAGAAGAACAAGAAGAAGAAAGAAGAAAGAAGAAGAAGAAGAAGAAGGAGAAGAAGAAAAATTTGGAGATGAAGAAAAAGAAGAAGAAGAAGCAGAAGAAGAAGAGGGACAGGAAGAAGAAGAAGAAGAAGAAGAGGGTAAGGAAGAATAAGAAGAAGAAAGAGAAGAAGAGGAAGGAGAAAAAGAAGAAGAAGAAAAAGAAGAAGAATAAGAAGTGGAAGAAGAAAAAGAAGTGGAAAAAGGCAAAGAAGTAAGAGAAGAAGACGAAGAGGAAAAGGAGGAGGAGACGGTAGAAGTGGAGGAAGAAGAAGAAGAAGAAGAAGAAGAGAAAGAGGAAGAAGAAGATGAAGAGGAATAAGAGGAAGAAGAAGAAGGAGAAGAAGAGGAAGAGGAAGAGAAAGAAGTAGTAGAAGAAGAAGAAGAAGAAGAAGAAGAAGAAGATGATGATGAAGAAGAATAAGAAGAAGAAGAGACAAAAGAAGTAGTAATAGAAGATGAAGAGGAAGAAGAAGAAGAACAAGAAGAAGAAGATGAAGACGATGATGATGATGATGATGAAGAAGAAGAAGAAGAAGATGATGAAGAAGAAGTAAGATGAAGAAGAAGAAGAAGAAGAAAAAGAAGAAAAAGAAGAAATAGAAGAAAACGAAGAAGAAGAAGAAAACGTAGATGAAGAAAAAGAAGAACAAGAAGAAAAAGATGAAGAAGGAGAAGAAGAAGAAGTAAGAGGATGAAGAAGAGGAAGAGAAAGTAGAAGAAAAAGAAGAGGAAGAAGAAGAAGAAGTGGAAGAAGAATTAGAAGAAGATGAAGAAGAAGAGGAAGAAGAAGAAGAAGAAGATGTAAGAGCAAGAAGAAGAACTAGTAGATGATGAAGAAGAAGAAGAAGAAGAAGATGATGATGATGAAGAAGAAGAAGAAAAAGAAGAAAAAGAAGAAAACGAAGAAGAAGAAGAAAAAGTAGATGAAGAAAAAGAAGAACAAGAAGAAAAAGATGAAGAAGAAGAAGAAGAAGAAGAAGTAAGAGGATGAAGAAGAGGAAGAGAAAGAAGAAGAAAAAGAAGAGGAAAAAGAAGAAGAAGAAGAAGAAGAAGTGGAAGAAGAATTAGAAGAAGATGAAGAAGAAGGGGAAGAAGAAGAAGAAGTAAGAGCAAGAAGAAGAACTAGTAGATGACGAAGAAGAAGAAAATGAAGAAGAAGAAGAAGAAGAAGAAGAAGAAGAAGAAGAAGTTGAAAAAGAAGCAAAAGAAGGTGAGGAAGAAGAAGATGAAAAAGCATAAGAAGAAGAATAAGAAGAAGAAGATGATGATGATTAGCAAGAAGAAGAAGAAGAAGAAGTAAAAGTAGAGGAGGAGGAGGAGGTAGAAGATGAAGAAAAAGAAGAAGAAGAAGAAGAAGTAAGAGGAAGAATAGGAATTAATAGAAGAAGAAAAAAAATTAGAAGAAGAAGAAAAAGAAGAAGAAGAAGAGAAGAAGAAGAAGGCAAAGAAGAAAAGTAAAGGAAGAAGTATTAGAAGAAGAAGAACAAGAGGAAGAAGAAGAAGAAGAAGACGAAGAAGGAGAAGAAGAAGAGTAAGAGGAAAAAGATGAAGAAGGAGAAGAAGAAGAAGAAGAAGAAGAAGAAGAAGAAGAAGAAGAAGAAGAAGGATAAGAAGAAGAAGAAAAGGGAGAGGAAGAAGAAGAAGACAAAGAAGGAGAAGAAGAAGAAGAACAAGAATAAGAAGAAGAAGAAGAAGAAAAAGAATAAGAAGAGGAAAAAGAAGTAGTAGAAGAAGTTGAAGAAGAATACGAATTGGAAGAAGAACAAGTAAGAGAAGAAGAAGAAGAAGAAGTGGAGGAGGAGAAAGTGGAGGAAGAAGAAGAAGAAGGAGAAGAAGGAGAGGAAGGAGAGGAAGAAGAAGATGAAGAGGAAGAGAAAGAGGAGCTAGAAGAAGAAGAAGAAGAAAAAGATGAATAAGCAGATGAAGAACATGACACAGTAGAAGTAATAAGAGAAGATGAAGAAGAAGAGGAAAATGAAGAAGAAGAAGAAGAAGAAGAAGAAGAAGTAAGGGGAAGATGAAGTAGTAGTTAGTAGTAGTAGTAGAAGTAGAAGAAGGAGAAGAAGAAGAAGAAATAGAAGAAGAAGAAGAAGAAGAAGAAGAGGAGGATGTGGAAGAAGAAGATAAAGAAGAAGAAGAGGAGGATGTGGAAGAAGAAGATAAAGAAGAAGAAGAAGAAGAAGAAGATGAAGAAGAAGGAGGAGAAAAGGAAGAAGAAGAAGAAATACGGGGAAGAAGAAGAAGATGAGGAAGAAGAAGAAGAAGAAGATAACAAAGAGGAAGAAGAAGTGGGAGAAGAAGAAGAAGGCAAAAAGGAAGGAGAAAAAGAAGAAGAATAAGAATAATAATAAGAAGAAGAAATAAAATATGAAGAAGAAGAAGAACAAGAAGAATAAGTAGAAGATGATGTAGAAGAAGATGATGACGATTATGATGAAAAAGAAGAAGAAGATGACAATTATGAAGAAGAAAAGAAGAAGAAGAAGAACATGATGATCAAGAATAAGAAGAAGCAGAAGTAGATGAATCAGGAGAAGAGGAAAAAAAAGAACAAGAACAAGAAGAAGAAGAAGAAGTAGAAGAAGAATAAGAGAAAGGTAAAAACGAAGAAGAAGAAGAAGAAGAAGAAGTTGAAGAAGAAGAGGATGAAAAAAATGAAGAACAAGAAGTAGAAGAAGAAGAAGAAGAAGAACAATATGAAGAAGAAGAAGAAAAAGAAGAAGAAGAAGATGAGGAAGAAGAAGAAGATGTAGAAGAAGAAGAAGAAGAAGAAGAATAAGAAGAAGAATAAGAAGAGGAAGAAAAAAGAAGAAGAAGAAGAAGAATAAGAAGAAGAAGGAAAGAAGGAAGAAGAAGAGGAGGAAGAAGAAGATGGTGAGGAAGAAGAAGAAGAAGAAGAAGAAGAATAAGAAAAAGATGAAGTAGAACAAGTGGAAGAACAAGATGAAGAAGAAGGAGGAGAAGAAGTCAGAGGAATAAGGAAAAGAAGTACAAGATTAAGATGTTGAAGAAGAAGTGGAAGAAGAAGAAGACGAGGAAAAAGGACGAAGAAGAAGATGGTGAGGAAGAAGAAGAAGAAGAAGAAGAAGAAGAAGTAAGAGGAAGAAGTAGTAGAAGAAGAAAAAGAAGAAGAAGAGTGGGAAGTAGGAGAAGAATAAGAAAATGAAGATGATGAAAAAGTAGAAGAACAACAAGAAGAAGAGGGTGAAGATGTTTAAAAAGAAGAAGAAGAAGAAGTTGATGATGAAGAGGAAGAAAAAGAGGAAAAAATGTGGAAGAAGAAGAAAAACAAGATGAAAATGAAGAGGAAGAGGAAGAAGTTGAAGAAGAATAGGAAGATGAAGAAAAAGATGAAGTAGAAGATGAAGAAGAAGAAGAAGAAGAAGCAAAAGAAGAAGAAGGAGAAGAAGATGAGGAAGAAAAAGAAGAAGAAGAACAAGAAGAAGAAAGAAGAAAGAAGAAAAAGAAGAAGAAGGAGAAGACGAAGAATGTGGAGATGAAAAAAGAAGAAGAAGAAGAAGAAGAAGAAGATGAGGGTAAGGAAGAATAAGAAGAAGAAAGAGAAGAAGAGGAAGAAGAAGAAGAAGACGAAAAAGAATAATAAGAAGAAGAAAAAGAAGAAGAATAAGAAGAAGTGGAAGAAGAAAAAGAAGTGGAAAAAGACAAAGAAGTAAGAGAAGAAGACGAAGAGGAAAAGGAGGAGGAGACGGTAGAAGTGGAGGAAGAAGAAGAAGAAGAAGAAGAAGAAGAGAAAGAGGAAGAAGAAGATGAAGAGGAATAAGAGGAAGAAGAAGAAGAAGGAGAAGAAGAGGAAGAGGAAGAGGAAGAGAAAGAAGTAGAAGAAGAAGAAGAAGAAGAAGAAGAAGATGCTGATGATGAAGAAGAATAAGAAGAAGAAGAGACAAAAGAATTAGTAATAGAAGATGAAGTGGAAGAAGAAGAAGAACAAGAAGAAGAAGATGAAGATGATGATGATGATGATGATGAAGAAGAAGAAGAAGATGACGATGAAGAAGAAGTAAGAAGAAGAAGAAGAAGAAGAAGAAAAAGAAGAAAAAGAAGAAAAAGAAGAAAACGAAGAAGAAGAAGAAAAAGTAGATGAAGAAAAAGAAGAACAAGAAGAAAAAGATGAAGAAGAAGGAGAAGAAGAAGAAGTAAGACGATGAAGAAGAGGAAGAGAAAGTAGAAGAAAAAGAAGAGGAAGAAGAAGAAGAAGAAGAAGAAGAAGTGGAAGAAGAATTAGAAGAAGATGAAGAAGAAGAGGAAGAAGAAGAAGAAGTAAGAGGAAGAAGAAGAACTAGTAGATGATGAAGAAGAAGAAAATGAAGAAGAAGAAGAAGAAGAAGAAGTTGAAAGAGAAGCAGAAGAAGGTGAGGAACAAGAAGAAGAAGAAAAAGCATAAGAAGAAGAAGAAGAAGAAGATGATGATGATTAGCAAGAAGAAGAAGAAGAAGAAGAAGTAGAGGAGGAGGAGGAGGTAGAAGATGAAGAAGAAGAAGAAGAAGAAGAAGAAGTAAGAGGAAGAATAAGAAGTAATAGAAGAAGAAGAAAAATTAGAAGAAGAAGAAAAAGAAGAAGAAGAAGAGAAGAAGAAGAAGGCAAAGAAGAAAAGTAAAGGAAAAAGTATTAGAAGAAGAAGAATAAGAGGAGGAAGAAGAAGAAGATGAAGAAGGAGAAGAAGAAGAGTAAGAAGAAAAAGATGAAGAACTAGTAGAAGAAGAAGAAGAAGAAGAAGAAGAAGAAGAAGGATAAGAAGAAGAAGACGAAGAAGGAGAAGAAGAAGAAGAAGAAGAAGAAGAAGAAGAAGAAGGATAAGAAGAAGAAGACGAAGAAGGAGAAGAAGAAGAAGAAGAAGAAGAAGAAGAAGAAGAAAAAGAATAAGAAGAGGAAAAAGAAGAAGTTGAAGAAGAATACAAATTGGAAGAAGAACAAGTTAGAGAAGAAGAAGAAGAAGACGAGGAGGAGGAGAAAGTGGAGGAAGAAGAAGAAGAAGAAGAAGGAGAAGAAGAAGAGGAAGGAGAGGAAGAAGAAGATGAAGATGAAGAGAAAGAGGAGATGGAAGAAGAAGAAGAAGAAAAAGATAAATAAGCAGAAGAAGAACAAGACACAGTAGAAGTAATAAGAGAAGACGAAGAAGAAGTGGAAAATGAAGAATAAGAAGAAGAAGAAGAAGTAAGGGGAAGATGAAGTAGTAGTAGTAGTAGTAGAAGTAGAAGAAGAAGAAAAAGAAGAAGAAATAGAAGAAGAAGAAGAAGAAGAAGAAGAAGAGGAAGATGTGGAAGAAGAAGATAAAGAAGAAGAAGAAGAAGAAGAAGAAGAAGAAGAAGAAGGAGAAAAGGAAGAAGAAGATGAAGATGGAGAAGAAGAAGAAGAAGAAATAAGGGGAAGAAGAACAAGATGAGGAAGAAGAAGAAGAAGATCAACAAGAGGAAGAGGAAGTGGGAGAAGAAGAAGAAGGCAAAAAGGAAGGAGAAAAAGAAGAAGAATAAGAATAATAATAATAAGAAGAAATAAAATATGAAGAAGAAGAACAAGAAGAATAAGTAGAAGATGATGTAGAAGAAGATGATGACGATTATGATGAAAAAGAAGAAGAAGATGACAATTATGAAGAAGAAAAGAAGAAGAAGAAGAACATGATGATCAAGAATAAGAAGAAGCAGAAGTAGATGAATCAGGAGAAGAGGAAAAAAAAGAACAAGAACAAGAAGAAGAAGTAGTAGAAGAATAAGAGAAAGGTAAAAACAAAGAAGAAGAAGAAGAAGAAGAAGTTGAAGAAGAAGAGGAAGAAAAAAATGCAGAAGAAGAAGTAGAAGAAGAAGAAGAAGAAGAACAATATGAAGAAGAAGAAGAAAAAGAAGAAGAAGAAGATGAGGAAGAAGAAGAAGAGGTAGAAGAAGAAGAAGAAGAAGAAGAAGAAGCAGAAGAAGAAGAAGAGGATGACGAAGGAGAAGGAAAAGAAGAAGAACTAGAAGAAGAAGAAAAGTTTGAAGAAGAAGAAGACGAGTTAGAATAAGAAAAAGAAGAAGAAGAAGAAGACTGGGAGGAGGAGGAGGAGGAGGAAGAAGAAGAAGAAAAAGAAGAAGCAGAAGAAGAAAAAGTAAGAGGAAGAAGAAGTGGTAGCAGAAGATGAAGAAGTAAAAGAAGTAGAAGAAGTAGAAGAGGAAGACAAAAAAGTAGAAAAAGAATAAGAAGAATAATAAGAAGAGGAAGAAGATGGAGATGTTGAAGAAGTAGGAGAGGAAGAAGAAGAAAAGGAGGGTGAAGAAGAAGAGGAAGAAGAAGAAGAAGAAGAAGAAGATGTTGAGGAAGAATAAGAAGAAGAAGAAGAAGGTGATGATGATGAAGAAGAAGTGGAAGAAGAAGAAGAACAAGAAGAGGAAGAAGAAGAAGAGGAGAAGAAGATGAAGAAGAAGAAGGACAAGAAGAAGTAGATGAAGAAGAAGATGAAGAAGATGATGATGATGATGAATAAGAATATGAATAGGATTAAGAAGAAGAAGAAGGAGAAGTAGGAGAAGAAGTAGAAGAAGAAGAAGAAGAATTAAGAGAAAGAAGCTGTAGTTGTAGAAGAAGAAGAAGAAGAAGAAGAAGTAGGAGATGAATATGATGTAGAGGAAGAAGTAGGAGAAAAAGAATAATAATAATAAGATGGAGAAGTAGAAGAAGATTGACAAGTAGAAGAATGGGAGGAAGAAGAAGAAGAGAGAGAAAAAGAAGAAGAAGCAAAAGAAGAGTAAGAAGAGGAAGAAGAAGATGACGATGAAGAGGAAGAAGAAGTAGAAGAAGAAGAGGAAGAAGAGGAGGAGGAGGAGGAGGAGGAGGAGCAAGAAGAAGAAGTAGAAGAACAATAACAAGAAGAAGAAGAAGAAGAAGAGGAAGAAGAAGAAGAAGAATAAGAAGAAGTAGAAGAAAAAGAATAAGAAGAAGTGTAAGAGCATGAATAAGAGCAAAAAGAAGGAAAAGAAGAAGAAGAAGAAGAAGAGAAAGAAGAATTAGGAGAAGAAAAATAATAGTAACAATAATAATAATAAAAGTAATAATAATAATAGTAATAATAATAATAATGATAAGATGAAGGTGTAGAAGAAGGAGATGACAAAGAAGAGGAGTAGAGAGTAGAGGAAGAAGAATAAGAATAAGAAGAAGAAGAAGAAGAAGTAGAAGAGGAAGAAGACAATGAGGAAGACGAAAAAAGATAAGGAGAAGAAGAAGTGGAAAAAGAATAACTAAGGAAGAAGATGAGGAGAAGAACAAGAAAAAGAATAAAAAGAAGAAGTAGATGAAGAAGAAGAACAAGAAGAAGAAGAAGAAGCAGAAGATGATGATGATGAAGTAAAAGAAGAAGAAGAAGAAGAAGAGGAAGAACAAGAAGAAGAAGTAAAAGAAGAAGAAGAAAAAGAAGAAGATGATGAAGAAGGAGAAGAAGAAGAAGAAAATGAAGAAGAAGAAGAAGAAGAAGACGAAGAAGAAGACGAAGAAGAAGAAGAAGTAGTTGAAGAAGAGGAATATGTATTAGGAGAAGATGATGAATAAGAAAAGAAGAAGTAAGAGCAAGAAGAAGTAGTCAATGAAGAAGCAGAAGAAAAAGAAGAAGAAGAAGAAGAAGTAGAAGAAGAACAAGAAGAAGAAATAAAAGGAAAAGAGAGTGAAGAAGAAGAAGAAAAAGAGGAAGAAGAAGAAGAAGAAGGAGAAAATGAAGAAGAAGAAGAAAAAGAAGAAGAAGAAAATCAAGTAGATGATGAATTAGTGGAAAACGAAGAAGTAGAGTAATACAAAAATGAAGATGAAGAAGAAGTTGATGACGAAGAGGAAGAAGAAAAAGAAGAAGTAGAAGAAGAAGAACAAAAAGAATAATAATAATAATAATAAAAATAATAAGTGGAGGAGGAGAAGGAAGAATAAGAAGAAGAAGGAGAAGAAGAAATAAGAGAAGAAGATGAAGAAGTAGTAGTAGTAGGAAAAGAAGAAGAACAAGAAAAAGACGTAACGGGGAAGAAAAAATGATGAAGTAAAAGAAAAAGAAGTAGAAGAAGAAGAAGAAGAAAAAGAAATGGAAGAGAAAGAAGAAGAAGAAGAGGAAGAAGAAGAAGAATAAGAAGAATAAGAAAATTAAGAATAACAAGTATGAGAATAGGAAGAAGAAGAAGAAGGAGATGAAGAAGAAGAAGAAGAAGAATAAGAATAAGAATAATAATAAGAATGATAAGAAGAAAAAGAAGAAGAAGAAGAATAAGAGGAATAACAACAAGAAGAAGAATAAGGAGAAGAAGAAGTCAGAAGAAGAAGAAAAAGAAGTAGAAATAGATGAAGAAAAGAAGAAGAAGAAGTTGAGGAGGAAGAAGAAGAAGAAAAGGAAGAAGTAGGAGAAGAAGAAAAGATGAAGAAGAAGAAGAAGAAGAAGAAGAAGTAGGGGAAGAAGAAGAAGAAGAAGAGGAAGAAGAGGAAGAGGAGGACGAAAAAGAAGAAGAACAATAAGAGAAGAAGAAGAAAAAGAGGAAGAAGGAAGAAGAAGAAGAAGAAGCTGAAGAAGAAGAAGCTAAAGAAGAAGAAGCTGAAGAAGAAGAGAGAAGATAAAGAAGTTAAAGAAGAGGAAATAGAAGAATTAGAAGAAGAATAACAAGAAGGAGAACAAGAAGAAGTAAGAGGAAGAAGAAGTAGAAGATGAAGAAGAAGAAGAGGAAGAAGAAGAAGAAGAAGAAGAAGAAGAAGATTAACAAAAAGAAGAAATAAGAGAAGAAGAAAAAGGTGAAGAAGAAGTACTTGTAGCAATAGTAGTAGTAGTAGAAGAAGAAGATGATGATGATGTTGAAAAAGAAGAAGGCTAAGAATGACAAGAAGAAGAAGAAGAAGAAGCAGAAAAAGAAGACAAAGAAGAAGAAGAAGAAGAGAAGAAGAAGAAGAAGAAGAAGAAGAAGAAGATGATGATGATGATGAAGAACGAAAGAACAAGAAGTGGAAGAAGGAGAAGAATAAGAAGAAGATGATGAGGAAGAAGAACAACAGGATGAGGAACAAATGAAGAAGAAGAAGATGATGATGATGAAGATGAATAATGTGAAGACAAAGTCGAAGGAGAAGTAGAAAAAGATGGAGAAGAAGAAGAAGAAGAAGAAAAAGAAGAGGAAGAAGTATAAGAAGAAGAAGATGTGGAAGAAGAAGATGAACAAGAAGGAGAAGGAGAAAAAGAAGAGGAAGACAAAGAAGAAGAAGAACAACAACAAGAAGATGAAGATCATGAATATGAAGAAGAAAAAGAAGAAGAAGATGAAGTAGATGAAGAAGTAGTAGAAAAAGAAGAAGAACAAGAATAATAAGAAAAAAATGAAGTAGAAGAAGAAGTTGAAGAAGTAGAAGAAGAAGAAAAAGAGGAAGAAGAAGAAGAAGGAAAAGAACAAGAAGACAAAGAAGAAGAAGAAGAAGAAGAAGAAGATGAGAAAGAAGGAGAAGAAGAAGAACAAGAAGAAAAAGAAGAAGAAATAAAAAAAGAAGAAGAATAGGAAGGAGATGAGGAAGAAGAAGAAGAAGGAGAAGTTGATTATGTGGAAGAAGAAGAAGAACAACAACAAGAACAAGAAAAAGAAGAAGAAGAATAAAAGGAAGTAGAAGAAGAAGAAGAAGGATAAGACGTAAAAGAAGAAGAAGAAAAGGAAGAAGAAGAAGACGAAGAAGAAGAATAAAAGAAGAAGAAGAACTTGGTGATGATGTTGATTAAGAAGAAGAGACAACAAGAAGAAGATGACGATTATGAAGAAGTAGTAGATGAAGAAGATGGCGATTATGAAGAAGAAGAAAAAGGAGAAGAAGAATAATAAGAAAATGATGAAGAAAAAGAAGAAGTAGAAGAAGAAGAAGAAGTAAAAGATGAAGAATAGGAATAAGAATAATAATAAGAAGAAGAAGGAGAAGAAGAAGACGAAACTAAAGAAGTAGAAGAAGTAGCTGAAGAAGAAGAGGAAGAAGGAAAGAAGAAGAAGAAGAAGAAGAAGAAGATAAGGAAAAAGAAGTAGTAGAAGAAGAAGAAGAAGGTGAAGATGAAGAAAAACAACAAGAAGAAGGGGAAGAAGAATAACAAGAAGAAGTAGAAGTAGTAGTAGAAGAAGAAGAATTAGAAGTGAAAGAAGTAGTTGTAGTAGGAGTTGAAGAAGAAGAAGAGTAATGAAAAGAAGAAGAACAACAAGAAGAATAAGAGGAAGAAGAAGTAGAAGAAGAAGAAGAAGGAGAAGGAGAAGAAGAGGAAGAAGAAGTAGAAGACCAAAAATAGGAGGAGAAGAAGAAGAATATGAAGAAGAAGAAGAAGATGATGAAGAGGAAAAAGAAGAAGAAGATAGAAAAGTAGAAGAAGAAGAAGAAGAAGAAGAAGAAGAAGAAGAACAGGACAAGGAAGAAGAAGAAGAAGAAGAATAAGAAGAAAAAGGAGTAAAAGAATGAGAAGAAGAAGAAGAAAAATAGGAGGAAGAGGAGGAGGAGGAAGAAGAAGAAGAAGAAGAAGAAGAAGAAGGAGAAGAGAAAGATGTGGAAGAAGAAGAAGAAGAAGAAGAACAAGTAGAAGACGAAGAAAAAGAAGAAGATGATGATGAAGGAGAAAAAGAAGATGTAGAGGACGAAGAAGAAGTGAGGCCAAGAAGAAGAAGTGGAAGAAGAAGAAGAAGAAGAAGAAGAAGAAGAAGAAGAAGT
>JAIUJO010000759.1:27500-52500 GCA_023846275.1 Vanilla planifolia
AAGATGATGATAAAAAAGAAGAAGTAAGAGGAAGAAGAAGCAGTAGAAGAAGAAGAAGAAGAAAACAAAGAAGATGAAGAAGAAGAAAAAGAAGAAGAAGAGCAAGAAGTAGAATAAGAAGAATAAGAAGAGGAAGAAGAAAAAATAGTACAAGAAGAAGATTAGGAAGAAGAAGAAGAAGAAGAAAATGAAGAAGTGGAAGAAGAATAATAAGAAGAAGAAGAGGGAGCAAAGGAGGAAGAAGAAGAAAAAGAACAAGAAGAAGAAGATGATGAGGAAGAAGAGAAGGAGGAGGAAGAAGAAGAAGAAGAAGAAGAAGAAAAAGAAGAAAAAGAACAAGAAAATGAAGAAGAAGAAAAAGGGCAAGAATTAGAAGACGAGGAAGAAGAAGAAGAAGAAGGAGAAGAAGAAGAAGAAGAAGAGGAAGAAGAATAACAAGTGGAAGAAGAAAAAGAAGACAATGAACAAGTAGGGGAAGAAGAAGAAGTTAGAGAACAAGAAGAAGGCAATGAAGAAGGTGAAGAATAATAAGAATAGGAAGAAGAAGAAGAAGAAGAAGAAGAAGAAGAAGAAGAAGAAGAAGAAGAAAAAGAAGAAGAAGAAGAAGAAGAACAAGAATAATAAGAAAGCGAAGAAGAAGAAGAAGAAGAAGAAGAAGAAGAAGAAGAAAAAGAAGGAGAAGAAGAAGAAGTATATGAAGAAGAAGTAGAAGAAGAAGAAAAAAAAGAAGAAGAAGAAGAATAAGAAGAAGAACAAGAAGAAAAAGAGAAAGAAGAAGAAGAAGAACAAGAAGAAGAAGATGACGATTACTAAGAATTTGAAAAAGAAGAAGTAGAAGAATAGGAAGAAGAAGATGTCAATTATGAAGAAGAAGAAGAAAAATAAGAAGAAGATATTAATGAAGAAAAACAAGAAGAAGAAGAAGAAGAAGATGAAGGTGAAGAATAATAATAACAATGAGAAGAAGAAGAAGAAGAAGAAGTAGTAGTAGTAGGAGAAGATGAAGAAGAAGCAGAAGAAGAAGTAGCAAGGGGAAGAAGCAGTAGTAATAGAAGATGAAGAAGACGAAAAAGAAGAAGAAGAAGAAGAAGAATAAGATTAGGGATAAGAAGAAGTTGGAGAATAAGAAGAAGGCAAAGAAGAAGAAGATGAAGAAGAATAACAAGAACAAGATGAAGAAGAAGTAAGAGAAGAAGAAGAAGGCAAAGAAGAAAAGTTAAAGAAAAAGTAGAAGAAGAAGAAGAAGAAGAAGAGGAGGAGGAAGAAGAAGAAGAAGAAGAAGGAAAGGAGGAAGTAGAAGAGGAGTAGGAAGAAGAAGATTATGAGGAAGAAGATGAAAAAAAAAGAAGTAAAAGAACAAAAAGAGGAACAAGAAAAAGATGAAGAAGAACAAGTTGAAGAACTAGAAGAAGGAGGAGGAGAAGAAGTTAGTGGAAAAAGAAAAAGAAGTACAAGATAAAGACGTAGAAGAAAGAGAAGTGGAAGAAGAATGAGACGAAGAAAAAAGTTGAAGAAGAAGATGATGAGGAAGAACAAGTAGAAGAAGAAGAAGAAGAAGAACAAGTAAGAGGAAGAAGAAGAAGAAGTAGTAGAAGAAAAATATGGAGAAGAAGAAGATGATGATGATGATGAGGAAGAAGAACAAGAATAAGAAGTAGAGGGGTAGGAGGAAGAAGAAGAAGAAGATGAAAAAGAAGATTAAGAAGAAAAAGAAGAAGAAGTAAGAGCAAGAATAAGAAATAATAGAAGAAGAAGAAATAGAAAAATAAGAAGAAGAAGAAGAAGAAGAAGAAGAAGTAAGACAAGAAGAAGAAGCTAAGAAGAAAGGAAAAGGAAAAAAGAAGAAAAAGTAGAAGAAGAAGAAGAAGAAGATGAAGTGGAAGAGGAAGAAGAAGAGGTAGAAGTAGAAGGAAAAGTAGAACAAGAAAAAGAAGAAGTAGAGTGGGAAGTAGGAGAAGAATAAGAAAATGAAGATGATGAAAAAGTAGAAGAACAACAAGAAGAAGAGGATGGAGATGTTGAAAAAGAAGAAGAAGTTGATGATGAAGAGGAAGAAAAAGAGGAAAAAATGTGGAAGAAGAAGAAAAATAAGGTGAAAATGAAGAAGAAGAGGAAGAAGTTGAAGAAGAATAGAAAGATGAAGAAAAAGAAGAAGTAGAAGATGATGATGAAGAAGAAGAAGAAGAAGCGAAAGAAGAAGAAGAAAAAGAAGATGAGGAAGAAAAAAAAGAAGAACAAGAAGAAGAAAGAAGAAAGAAGAAGAAGAAGAAGAAGGAGAAGAAGAAGAATTTGGAGATGAAGAAAAAGAAGAAGAAGAAGTAGAAGAAGAAGAGGGACAGGAAGAAGAAGAAGAAGAAGAAGAGGGTAAGGAAGAATAAGAAGAAGAAAGAGAAGAAGAGGAAGGAGAAAAAGAAGAAGAAGAAAAAGAAGAAGAATAAGAAGTGGAAGAAGAAAAAGAAGTGGAAAAAGGCAAAGAAGTAAGAGAAGAAGACGAAGAGGAAAAGGAGGAGGAGACGGTAGAAGTGGAGGAAGAAGAAGAAGAAGAAGAAGAAGAAGAGAAAGAGGAAGAAGAAGATGAAGAGGAATAAGAGGAAGAAGAAGAAGGAGAAGAAGAGGAAGAGGAAGAGAAAGAAGTAGTAGAAGAAGAAGAAGAAGAAGAAGAAGAAGATGATGATGATGAAGAAGAATAAGAAGAAGAAGAGACAAAAGAAGTAGTAATAGAAGATGAAGAGGAAGAAGAAGAAGAACAAGAAGAAGAAGATGAAGATGATGATGATGATGATGATGAAGAAGAAGAAGAAGAAGATGATGAAGAAGAAGTAAGATGAAGAAGAAGAAGAAGAAGAAAAAGAAGAAAAAGAAGAAATAGAAGAAAACGAAGAAGAAGAAGAAAACGTAGATGAAGAAAAAGAAGAACAAGAAGAAAAAGATGAAGAAGGAGAAGAAGAAGAAGTAAGAGGATGAAGAAGAGGAAGAGAAAGTAGAAGAAAAAGAAGAGGATGAAGAAGAAGAAGTGGAAGAAGAATTAGAAGAAGATGAAGAAGAAGAGGAAGAAGAAGAAGAAGAAGATGTAAGAGGAAGAAGAAGAACTAGTAGATGATGAAGAAGAAGAAAAAGAAGAAGAAGAAGAAGAAGAAGAAGAAGTTGAAAAAGAAGCAGAAGAAGGTGAGGAAGAAGAAGAAGAAGAAAAAGCATAAGAAGAAGAATAAGAAGAAGAAGATGATGATGATTAGCAAGAAGAAGAAGAAGAAGAAGATGAAGAAGAAGAAGTAGAGGAGGAGGACAAGGTAGAAGATAAAGAAACAGAAGAAGAAGAAGAAGAAGAAGTAAGAGGAAGAATAAGAAGTAATAGAAGAAGAAGAAAAATTAGAAGAAGAAGAAAAAGAAGAAGAAGAAGAGGAGAAGAAGAAGGCGAAGAAGAAAAGTAAAGGAAAAAGTATTAGAAGAAGAAGAACAAGAGGAAGAAGAAGAAGAAGAAGATGAAGAAGGAGAAGAAGAAGAGTAAGAAGGAGAAGAAGAAGAGTAAGAAGAAGAAGAAGAAGAAGAAGAAGGATAAGAAGAAGAAGAAAAGGGAGAGGAAGAAGAAGAAGATGAAGAAGGAGAAGAAGAAGAAGAAGAAGAAGAAGAAGAAGAAGAAGAAGAAGAAAAAGAATAAGAAGAGAAAAAAGGAGTAGAAGAAGTTGAAGAAGAAGAAGCGGAAGAAGAAGAAGAAGAAGAAGAATAAGAATAAGTAGTAGAAAAAGAAGAAGAAGATGAAGAAGGAGGAGTAATAGAAAGAAAAAGAAGTAGTAGAAGAAGAAAGTATAAAATGAAGCAGAAGAAGAAGAGAACAAGAAGAAGGTGAAGATGATGAAGAAGAAGAAGAAGAAAGTATAAGAAGAGAACAATAATAAGAAGAACGAGAAGTAGAAAAAGGAGAAGGAGAAGAAGAAGAAGAAGCAGAAAAAATGGATGGTGATGAGGAAGAAGAAGATGATGAAGAAGAGAATGAGGAAGAAGAAGAAGATTGAGAATAAGAGGAGGAGGAGGAAGAGGAAGTAGAAAAAGAACATTAAGAAGAATAAGAAGAAGAAGAAGAAGCAGAGGGGGACGAAGAAGCATAAGAGGAATAAGAAGAAGAACAAGAAGAAGAAGAAAAAGAATAAGAAGAGGAAGAAGAACAAGTGGAAGAAGAAGAAAAAGAAGACAATGAACAAGTAGGGGAAGAAGAAAAAGTTAGAGAACAAGAAGAAGGCAAAGAAGAAGATGGTGAAGAATAATAAGAATAGGAAGAAGAAGAAGAAGAAGAAGAAGAAGAAGAAGAAGAAGAAGAAGAAGAAGAAAAAGAAGAAGAAGAAGAAGAAGAACAAGAATAATAAGAAAACGAAGAAGAAGAAGAAGAAGAAGTAGAAGTAGAAGAAGAAGAAGAAAAAGAAGGAGAAGAAGAAGAAGTATAAGAAGAAGAAGAAGAAGAAGAAAAAGAAGGAGAAGAAGAAGTATAAGAAGAAGAAGAAGAAGAAAAAGAAGAAGAACAAGAAGAATAAGAAGAAGAACAAGAAGAAGAAGCGAAAGAAGAAGAAGAAGAACAAGAAGAAGAAGAACAAGAAGAAGAAGATGACGATTACTAAGAATTTGAAAAAGAAGAAGTATAAGAAGAGGGAGAAGAAGATGTCAATTATGAAGAAGAAGAAGAAAAATAAGAAGAAGATATTGATGAAGAAAAACAAGAAGAAGAAGAAGAAGATGAAGATGAAGAATAATAATAACAATAAGAAGAAGAAGAAGAAGTAGTAGTAGTAGTAGGAGAAGATGAAGAAGAAGCGGAAGATGAAGTAGCAAGGGGAAGAAGCAGTTGTAATAGAAGACGAAGAAGACGAAAAAGAAGAAGAAGAAGAAGAGGAAGAATAAGATTAGGGAGAAGAAGAAGTTGGAGAATAAGAAGAAGGCAAAGAAAAAGAAGATGAAGAAGAATAACAAGAACAAGATGAAGAAGTAAGAGAAGAAGAAGAAGGTAAAGAAGAAAAGTTAAAGAAAAAGTAGAAGAAGAAGAAGAAGAAGAGGAGGAGGAGGAAGAAGAAGAAGTAGAAGAAGGAAAGGAGGAAGTAGAAGAGGAGTAGGAAGAAGAAGATTATGAGGAAGAAGAAGAAAAAAAAAGAAGTAAAAGAACAAAAAGAGGAACAAGAAAAAGATGAAGAAGAACAAGTTGAAGAACTAGAAGAAGGAGGAGGAGAAGAAGTTAGAGGAAAAAGAAAAAGAAGTACAAGATAAAGAAGTTGAAGAAGGAGATGTGGAAGAAGAATGAGATGAAGAAAAAAGTTGAAGAAGAAGATGATGAGGAAGAAGAAGAAGAAGAAGAAGAAGAAGAAGCAAGAGGAGGAAGAAGAAGTAGTAGAAGAAGAAAAATATGGAGAAGAAGAAGAAGATGATGATGATGAGGAAGAAGAACAACAATAAGAAGTAGAGGGGTAGGAGGAAGAAGAAGAAGAAGATGAAAAAGAAGAATAAGAAGAAGAAGAAGAAGAAGTAAGAGCAAGAATAAGAAATAATAGAAGAAGAAGAAGAAGAAAAATAAGAAGAAGAAGAAGAAGAAGAAGAAGAAGAAGAAGTAAGACAAGAAGAAGAAGCTAAGAAGAAAGGAAAAGGAAAAAAGAAGAAAAAGTAGAAGAAGAAGAAGAAGAAGACGAAGTGGAAGAGGAAGAAGTAGAAGTAGAAGGAAAAGTAGAACAAGAAAAACAAGAAGAAGAAGAAGAAGAAGAATAAGAAAGGGAAGGAGAAGAAGAAGGAGAAGGAGAAGATGATGATTAAGAAGAAGAAGAAGAAGAAGAATAAGAAGAAGAAGGAAAGGAGGAAGAAGAAGAGGGGGAAGAAGAAGATGGTGAGGAAGAAGAATAAGAAGAAAAGGAAGAAGAAGAACAAGAAGAATAAGAAAAAGATGAAGAAGAACAAGTGGAAGAACAAGATGAAGAAGAAGGAGGAGAAGAAGTCAGAGGAATAAGGAAAAGAAGTACAAGATTAAGAAGTTGAAGAAGAAGTAGAAGGAGAAGAAGACGAGGAAAAAGGACGAAGAAGAAGATGGTGAGGAAGAACAAGAAGAAGAAGAAGAAGAAGTAAGAGGAAGAAGAAGTAGTAGAAGAAGAAAAAGAAGAAGAAGAGTGGGAAGTAAGAGAAGAATAAGAAAATGAAGATGATGAAAAAGTAGAAGAACAAAAAAAGAAGAGGATGAAGATGTTGAAAAAGAAGAAGAAGTTGATGATGAAGAGGAAGAAAAAGAGGAAAAAATGTGGAAGAAGAAGAAAAACAAGATGAAAATGAAGAAAAAGAGGAAGAAGTTGAAGAAGAATAAGAAGATGAAGAAAAAGAAGAAGAAGTAGAAGATGAAGAAGAAGAAGAAGAAGAAGAAGCGAAAGAAGAAGAAGGAGAAGAAGATGAGGAAGAAAAAAAAGAAGAACAAGAAGAAGAAAGAAGAAAGAAGAAGAAGAAGAAGAAGGAGAAGAAGAAGAATTTGGAGATGAAGAAAAAGAAGAAGAAGAAGTAGAAGAAGAAGAGGGACAGGAAGAAGAAGAAGAAGAAGAAGAGGGTAAGGAAGAATAAGAAGAAGAAAGAGAAGAAGAGGAAGAAGAAGAAGAAGAAGAAGAAAAAGAATAATAAGAAGAAGAAAAAGAAGAAGAATAAGAAGAAGTGGAAGATGAAAAACAAGTGGAAAAAGGCAAAGAAGTAAGAGAAGAAGACGAAGAGGAAAAGGAGGAGGAGACGATAGAAGTGGAGGAAGAAGAAGAAGAGAAAGAGGAAGAAGAAGATGAAGAGGAATAAGAGGAAGAAGAAGAAGAAGGAGAAGAAGAGGAAGAGGAAGAGAAAGAAGTAGAAGAAGAAGAAGAAGAAGAAGATGATGATGATGAAGAAGAATAAGAAGAAGAAGAGACAAAAGAAGTAGTAATAGAAGATGAAGAGGAAGAAGAAGAAAAAAAAGAAGAAGAAGATGAAGATGATGATGATGATGATGAAGAAGAAGAAGAAGAAGAAGATGATGATGATGAAGAAGAAGAAGAAAAAGAAGAAAAAGAAGAAAACGAAGAAGAAGAAGAAAAAGTAGATGAAGAAAAAGAAGAACAAGAAGAAAAAGATGAAGAAGAAGAAGAAGAAGAAGAAGTAAGAGGATGAAGAAGAGGAAGAGAAAGAAGAAGAAAAAGAAGAGGAAAAAGAAGAAGAAGAAGAAGAAGAAGTGGAAGAAGAATTAGAAGAAGATGAAGAAGAAGGGGAAGAAGAAGAAGTAAGAGCAAGAAGAAGAACTAGTAGATGACGAAGAAGAAGAAAATGAAGAAGAAGAAGAAGAAGAAGAAGAAGAAGAAGAAGAAGTTGAAAAAGAAGCAAAAGAAGGTGAGGAAGAAGAAGATGAAAAAGCATAAGAAGAAGAATAAGAAGAAGAAGATGATGATGATTAGCAAGAAGAAGAAGAAGAAGAAGTAAAAGTAGAGGAGGAGGAGGAGGTAGAAGATGAAGAAAAAGAAGAAGAAGAAGAAGAAGTAAGAGGAAGAATAGGAATTAATAGAAGAAGAAAAAAAATTAGAAGAAGAAGAAAAAGAAGAAGAAGAAGAGAAGAAGAAGAAGGCAAAGAAGAAAAGTAAAGGAAGAAGTATTAGAAGAAGAAGAACAAGAGGAAGAAGAAGAAGAAGAAGACGAAGAAGGAGAAGAAGAAGAGTAAGAGGAAAAAGATGAAGAAGGAGAAGAAGAAGAAGAAGAAGAAGAAGAAGAAGAAGAAGAAGAAGAAGAAGGATAAGAAGAAGAAGAAAAGGGAGAGGAAGAAGAAGAAGACAAAGAAGGAGAAGAAGAAGAAGAACAAGAATAAGAAGAAGAAGAAGAAGAAAAAGAATAAGAAGAGGAAAAAGAAGTAGTAGAAGAAGTTGAAGAAGAATACGAATTGGAAGAAGAACAAGTAAGAGAAGAAGAAGAAGAAGAAGTGGAGGAGGAGAAAGTGGAGGAAGAAGAAGAAGAAGGAGAAGAAGGAGAGGAAGGAGAGGAAGAAGAAGATGAAGAGGAAGAGAAAGAGGAGCTAGAAGAAGAAGAAGAAGAAAAAGATGAATAAGCAGATGAAGAACATGACACAGTAGAAGTAATAAGAGAAGATGAAGAAGAAGAGGAAAATGAAGAAGAAGAAGAAGAAGAAGAAGAAGAAGTAAGGGGAAGATGAAGTAGTAGTAGTAGTAGTAGTAGAAGTAGAAGAAGGAGAAGAAGAAGAAGAAATAGAAGAAGAAGAAGAAGAAGAAGAAGAGGAGGATGTGGAAGAAGAAGATAAAGAAGAAGAAGAAGAAGAAGAAGATGAAGAAGAAGGAGGAGAAAAGGAAGAAGAAGAAGAAATACGGGGAAGAAGAAGAAGATGAGGAAGAAGAAGAAGAAGAAGATAACAAAGAGGAAGAAGAAGTGGGAGAAGAAGAAGAAGGCAAAAAGGAAGGAGAAAAAGAAGAAGAATAAGAATAATAATAAGAAGAAGAAATAAAATATGAAGAAGAAGAAGAACAAGAAGAATAAGTAGAAGATGATGTAGAAGAAGATGATGACGATTATGATGAAAAAGAAGAAGAAGATGACAATTATGAAGAAGAAAAGAAGAAGAAGAAGATCAAGAATAAGAAGAAGCAGAAGTAGATGAATCAGGAGAAGAGGAAAAAAAAGAACAAGAACAAGAAGAAGAAGAAGAAGTAGAAGAAGAATAAGAGAAAGGTAAAAACGAAGAAGAAGAAGAAGAAGAAGAAGTTGAAGAAGAAGAGGATGAAAAAAATGAAGAACAAGAAGTAGAAGAAGAAGAAGAAGAAGAACAATATGAAGAAGAAGAAGAAAAAGAAGAAGAAGAAGATGAGGAAGAAGAAGAAGATGTAGAAGAAGAAGAAGAAGAAGAAGAATAAGAAGAAGAATAAGAAGAGGAAGAAAAAAGAAGAAGAAGAAGAAGAATAAGAAGAAGAAGGAAAGAAGGAAGAAGAAGAGGAGGAAGAAGAAGATGGTGAGGAAGAAGAAGAAGAAGAAGAAGAAGAATAAGAAAAAGATGAAGTAGAACAAGTGGAAGAACAAGATGAAGAAGAAGGAGGAGAAGAAGTCAGAGGAATAAGGAAAAGAAGTACAAGATTAAGATGTTGAAGAAGAAGTGGAAGAAGAAGAAGACGAGGAAAAAGGACGAAGAAGAAGATGGTGAGGAAGAAGAAGAAGAAGAAGAAGAAGAAGAAGTAAGAGGAAGAAGTAGTAGAAGAAGAAAAAGAAGAAGAAGAGAGGGAAGTAGGAGAAGAATAAGAAAATGAAGATGATGAAAAAGTAGAAGAACAACAAGAAGAAGAGGATGAAGATGTTTAAAAAGAAGAAGAAGAAGAAGTTGATGATGAAGAGGAAGAAAAAGAGGAAAAAATGTGGAAGAAGAAGAAAAACAAGATGAAAATGAAGAGGAAGAGGAAGAAGTTGAAGAAGAATAGGAAGATGAAGAAAAAGATGAAGTAGAAGATGAAGAAGAAGAAGAAGAAGAAGAAGAAGCGAAAGAAGAAGAAGGAGAAGAAGATGAGGAAGAAAAAGAAGAAGAAGAACAAGAAGAAGAAAGAAGAAAGAAGAAGAAGAAGAAGAAGGAGAAGACGAAGAATGTGGAGATGAAGAAAAAGAAGAAGAAGAAGAAGAAGAAGAAGAAGATGAGGGTAAGGAAGAATAAGAAGAAGAAAGAGAAGAGGAAGAAGAAGAAGAAGACGAAAAAGAATAATAAGAAGAAGAAAAAGAAGAAGAATAAGAAGAAGTGGAAGAAGAAAAAGAAGTGGAAAAAGACAAAGAAGTAAGAGAAGAAGACGAAGAGGAAAAGGAGGAGGAGACGGTAGAAGTGGAGGAAGAAGAAGAAGAAGAAGAAGAAGAAGAGAAAGAGGAAGAAGAAGATGAAGAGGAATAAGAGGAAGAAGAAGAAGAAGGAGAAGAAGAGGAAGAGGAAGAGGAAGAGAAAGAAGTAGAAGAAGAAGAAGAAGAAGAAGAAGAAGATGCTGATGATGAAGAAGAATAAGAAGAAGAAGAGACAAAAGAATTAGTAATAGAAGATGAAGTGGAAGAAGAAGAAGAACAAGAAGAAGAAGATGAAGATGATGATGATGATGATGATGAAGAAGAAGAAGAAGATGACGATGAAGAAGAAGTAAGAAGAAGAAGAAGAAGAAGAAGAAAAAGAAGAAAAAGAAGAAAAAGAAGAAAACGAAGAACAAGAAGAAAAAGTAGATGAAGAAAAAGAAGAACAAGAAGAAAAAGATGAAGAAGAAGGAGAAGAAGAAGAAGTAAGACGATGAAGAAGAGGAAGAGAAAGTAGAAGAAAAAGAAGAGGAAGAAGAAGAAGAAGAAGAAGAAGTGGAAGAAGAATTAGAAGAAGATGAAGAAGAAGAGGAAGAAGAAGAAGAAGAAGTAAGAGGAAGAAGAAGAACTAGTAGATGATGAAGAAGAAGAAAATGAAGAAGAAGAAGAAGAAGAAGAAGTTGAAAGAGAAGCAGAAGAAGGTAAGGAACAAGAAGAAGAAGAAAAAGCATAAGAAGAAGAAGAAGAAGAAGATGATGATGATTAGCAAGAAGAAGAAGAAGAAGAAGAAGTAGAGGAGGAGGAGGAGGTAGAAGATGAAGAAGAAGAAGAAGAAGAAGAAGAAGTAAGAGGAAGAATAAGAAGTAATAGAAGAAGAAGAAAATTAGAAGAAGAAGAAAAAGAAGAAGAAGAAGAGAAGAAGAAGAAGGCAAAGAAGAAAAGTAAAGGAAAAAGTATTAGAAGAAGAAGAATAAGAGGAAGAAGAAGAAGAAGATGAAGAAGGAGAAGAAGAAGAGTAAGAAGAAAAAGATGAAGAACTAGTAGAAGAAGAAGAAGAAGAAGAAGAAGAAGAAGAAGGATAAGAAGAAGAAGACGAAGAAGGAGAAGAAGAAGAAGAAGAAGAAGAAGAAGAAGAGAAGAAAAAGAATAAGAAGAGGAAAAAGAAGAAGTTGAAGAAGAATACAAATTGGAAGAAGAACAAGTTAGAGAAGAAGAAGAAGAAGACGAGGAGGAGGAGAAAGTGGAGGAAGAAGAAGAAGAAGAAGAAGGAGAAGAAGAAGAGGAAGGAGAGGAAGAAGAAGATGAAGATGAAGAGAAAGAGGAGATGGAAGAAGAAGAAGAAGAAAAAGATAAATAAGCAGAAGAAGAACAAGACACAGTAGAAGTAATAAGAGAAGACGAAGAAGAAGTGGAAAATGAAGAATAAGAAGAAGAAGAAGAAGTAAGGGGAAGATGAAGTAGTAGTAGTAGTAGTAGAAGTAGAAGAAGAAGAAAAAGAAGAAGAAATAGAAGAAGAAGAAGAAGAAGAAGAAGAGGAAGATGTTGAAGAAGAAGATAAAGAAGAAGAAGAAGAAGAAGAAGAATAATAAGAAGAATAATAAGAAGAAGAAGAGGGAGCAGAGGAGGAAGAAGAAGAAAAAGAACAAGAAGAAGAAGATGATGAGGAAGAAGAGGAGGAGGAGGACGAAGAAGAAGAAGAAGAAGAAGAAGAAGAAAAAGAAGAAAAAGAACAAGAAAATGAAGAAGAAGGAAAAGAGCAAGGAAGACGAGGAAGAAGAAGAAGAAGAAGGAGAAGAAGAAGAAGAAGAGGAAGAAGAATAACAAGTGGAAGAAGAAAAAGAAGACAATGAACAAGTAGGGGGAAGAAGAAGAAGTTAGAGAACAAGAAGAAGGCAATGAAGAAGGTGAAGAATAATAAGAATAGGAAGAAGAAGAAGAAGAAGAAGAAGAAGAAGAAGAAGAAGAAAAAGAAGAAGAAGAAGAAGAAGTATATGAAGAAGAAGTAGAAGAAGAAGAACAAGAAGAAGAACAAGAATAATAAGAAAGCGAAGAAGAAGAAGAAGAAGAAGAAGAAGAAAAAGAAGGAGGAGAAGAAGAAGTATATGAAGAAGAAGTAGAAGAAGAAGAAAAAGAAGAAGAAGAAGAAGAATAAGAAGAAGAACAAGAAGAAAAGAGAAAGAAGAAGAAGAAGAACAAGAAGAAGAAGATGACGATTACTAAGAATTTGAAAAAGAAGAAGTAGAAGAAGAGGAAGAAGAAGATGTCATTATGAAGAAGAAGAAGAAAAATAAGAAGAAGATATTAGTGGAGAAAAACAAGAAGAAGAAGAAGAAGAAGATGAAGGTGAAGAATAATAATAACAATGAGAAGAAGAAGAAGAAGAAGTAGTAGTAGTAGGAGAAGATGAAGAAGAAGCAGAAGAAGAAGTAGCAAGGGGAAGAAGTAGTAGTAATAGAAGATGAAGAAGACGAAAAAGAAGAAGAAGAAGAAGAAGAAGAAGAATAAGATTAGGGATAAGAAGAAGTTGGAGAATAAGAAGAAGGCAAAGAAGAAGAAGATGAAGAAGAATAACAAGAACAAGATGAAGAAGAAGTAAGAGAAGAAGAAGAAGGCAAAGAAGAAAAGTTAAAGAAAAAGTAGTAGAAGAAGAAGAAGAAGAAGAAGAGGAGGAGGAGGAAGAAGAAGAAGAAGAAGGAAAGGAGGAAGTAGAAGAGGAGTAGGAAGAAGAAGATTATGAGGAAGAAGAAGAAAAAAAAAGAAGTAAAAGAACAAAAAGAGGAACAAGAAAAAGATGAAGAAGAACAAGTTGAAGAACTAGAAGAAGGAGGAGGAGAAGAAGTTAGAGGAAAAAGAAAAAGAAGTACAAGATAAAGAAGTAGAAGAAAGAGAAGTGGAAGAAGAATGAGACGAAGAAAAAAGTTGAAGAAGAAGATGATGAGGAAGAACAAGTAGAAGAAGAAGAAGAAGAAGAACAAGCAAGAGGAAGAAGAAGAAGAAGTAGTAGAAGAAGAAAAATATGGAGATGAAGAAGATGATGATGATGATGAGGAAGAAGAACAAGAATAAGAAGTAGAGGGGTAGGAGGAAGAAGAAGAAGAAGATGAAAAAGAAGATTAAGAAGAAAAAGAAGAAGAAGTAAGAGCAAGAATAAGAAATAATAGAAGAAGAAGAAGAAGAAAAATAAGAAGAAGAAGAAGAAGAAGAAGAAGAAGAAGAAGAAGAAGAAGTAAGACAAGAAGAAGAAGCTAAGAAGAAAGGAAAAGGAAAAAAGAAGAAAAAGTAGAAGAAGAAGAAGAAGAAGATGAAGTGGAAGAGGAAGAAGAAGAGGTAGAAGTAGAAGGAAAAGTAGAACAAGAAAAAGAAGAAGTGTGGGAAGTAGGAGAAGAATAAGAAAATGAAGATGATGAAAAAGTAGAAGAACAACAAGAAGAAGAGGATGGAGATGTTGAAAAAGAAGAAGAAGTTGATGATGAAGAGGAAGAAAAAAAGGAAAAAATTTGGAAGAAGAAGAAAAATAAGGTGAAAATGAAGAAGAAGAGGAAGAAGTTGAAGAAGAATAGAAAGATGAAGAAAAAGAAGAAGTAGAAGATGATGAAGAAGAAGAAGAAGAAGAAGCGAAAGAAGAAGAAGAAAAAGAAGATGAGGAAGAAAAAAAAGAAGAACAAGAAGAAGAAAGAAGAAAGAAGAAGAAGAAGAAGAAGGAGAAGAAGAAGAATTTGGAGATGAAGAAAAAGAAGAAGAAGAAGTAGAAGAAGAAGAGGGACAGGAAGAAGAAGAAGAAGAAGAAGAGGGTAAGGAAGAATAAGAAGAAGAAAGAGAAGAAGAGGAAGGAGAAAAAGAAGAAGAAGAAAAAGAATAATAAGAAGAAGAAAAAGAAGAAGAATAAGAAGTGGAAGAAGAAAAAGAAGTGGAAAAAGGCAAAGAAGTAAGAGAAGAAGACGAAGAGGAAAAGGAGGAGGAGACGGTAGAAGTGGAGGAAGAAGAAGAAGAAGAAGAAGAAGAGAAAGAGGAGGAAGAAGATGAAGAGGAATAAGAGGAAGAAGAAGAAGGAGAAGAAGAGGAAGAGGAAGAGAGAGAAGTAGTAGAAGAAGAAGAAGAAGAAGAAGAAGAAGTAGATGATGATGAAGAAGAATAAGAAGAAGAAGAGACAAAAGAAGTAGTAATAGAAGATGAAGAGGAAGAAGAAGAAGAACAAGAAGAAGAAGATGAAGATGATGATGATGATGATGATGAAGAAGAAGAAGAAGAAGATGATGAAGAAGAAGTAAGATGAAGAAGAAGAAGAAGAAGAAAAAGAAGAAAAGAAGAAATAGAAGAAAACGAAGAAGAAGAAGAAAACGTAGATGAAGAAAAAGAAGACAAGAAGAAAAAGATGAAGAAGGAGAAGAAGAAGAAGTAAGAGGATGAAGAAGAGGAAGAGAAAGTAGAAGAAAAAGAAGAGGAAAGAAGAAGAAGAAGTGCAAGAAGAATTAGAAGAAGATGAAGAAGAAGAGGAAGAAGAAGAAGAAGAAGATGTAAGAGGAAGAAGAAGAACTAGTAGATGATGAAGAAGAAGAAAAAGAAGAAGAAGAAGAAGAAGAAGAAGAAGTTGAAAAAGAAGCAGAAGAAGGTGAGGAAGAAGAAGAAGAAGAAAAAGCATAAGAAGAAGAATAAGAAGAAGAAGATGATGATGATTAGCAAGAAGAAGAAGAAGAAGAAGATGAAGAAGAAGAAGTAGAGGAGGAGGACAAGGTAGAAGATAAAGAAACAGAAGAAGAAGAAGAAGAAGTAAGAGGAAGAATAAGAAGTAATAGAAGAAGAAGAAAAATTAGAAGAAGAAGAAAAAGAAGAAGAAGAAGAGGAGAAGAAGAAGGC
Source organism: Vanilla planifolia (assembly GCA_023846275.1). Taxonomy (NCBI): domain Eukaryota; kingdom Viridiplantae; phylum Streptophyta; class Magnoliopsida; order Asparagales; family Orchidaceae; genus Vanilla; species Vanilla planifolia. The sequence continues at coordinate 42,129 of JAIUJO010000759.1, forward strand.
GAAGAAGAAAAGTAAAGGAAAAGTATTAGAAGAAGAAGAACAAAAGGAAGAAGAAGAAGAAGAAGATGAAGAAGGAGAAGAAGAAGAGTAAGAAGAAGGAGAAGAAGAAGAGTAAGAAGAAGAAGAAGAAGAAGAAGAAGAAGAAGAAGAAGGATAAGAAGAAGAAGAAAAGGGAGAGGAAGAAGAAGAAGATGAAGAAGGAGAAGAAGAAGAAGAAGAAGAAGAAGAAGAAGAAGAAGAAGAAGAAGAAGAAAAAGAATAAGAAGAGAAAAAAGGAGTAGAGAAGTTGAAGAAGAAGAAGCGGAAGAAGAAGAAGAAGAAGAAGAAGAAGAATAAGTAGTAGAAAAAGAAGAAGAAGATGAAGAAGGAGGAGTAATAGAAAGAAAAAGAAGTAGTAGAAGAAGAAAGTATAAAATGAAGCAGAAGAAGAAGAGAACATGAAGAAGGTGAAGATGATGATGAAGAAGAAGAAGAAAGTATGAGAAGAGAACAATAATAAGAAGAACGAGAAGTAGGAAAAGGAGAAGGAGAAGAAGAAGAAGAAGCAGAAAAAATGGATGGTGATGAGGAAGAAGAAGATGATGAAGAAGAGAATGAGGAAGAAGAAGAAGATTGAGAATAAGAGGAGGAGGAGGAAGAGGAAGCAGAAAAAACAACATTAAGAAGAATAAGAAGAAGAAGAAGAAGCAGAGGGGGAAGAAGAAGCATAAGAGGAATAAGAAGAAGAACAAGAAGAAGAAGAAAATAAGAAGAAGAAGGCGAAGAAGAAATAGAAGATGAAGTAGAAGAAGAAGAGGAGAAAGAAGTAGGAGAAGAAGAAGAGGAAGAAGAAGAAGAGTAAGAGAAGAAGAAGAAGTAAGAGGAAGAAGATGAAGAAGAGGTAGAGAAAGTAGAGTAAGAGAAGAAGTAGAAGTAAGAGGAAGAAGAAGAAGAAGAAGTGCAATAAGAAGAAGTTGAAGAAAAAGAAGCACAAGAAGAGGAAGAAGAAGAACATGAAGAAGAAGAAGGTGAAGAAGAAGAAGAAGAAGAAGTGGAACAAAAAGAAGAAGAAGAAGAAGTAGAGTAAGTAAGAGGAAGAAGTAGTAGTAGTAGTAGAATAAGAAGAAGAAGAAGAAGTAAAAGACAATGAAGAAGGTGAAGAAGAAGAAGTGAAGAGGAAAAAGAAGAAGAAGAATAAGAAGTACAAAAGATGAAGAAGAAGAAGAAGATGATAAAAAAAAAGAAGTAAGAGGAAGAAGAAGCAGTAGTAGAAGAAGAAGAAGAAAACAAAGAAGATGAAGAAGAAGAAAAAGAAGAAGAAGAGCAAGAAGTAGAATAAGAAGAATAAGAAGAGGAAGAAGAAAAAGTAGAAGAAGAAGAAGATGAGGAAGAAGAAGAAGAAGAAGAAAATGAAGCAGTGGAAGAAGAATAATAAGAAGAAGAAGAGGGAGCAGAGGAGGAAGAAGAAGAAAAAGAACAAGAAGAAGAAGATGATGAGGAAGAAGAGGAGGAGGAGGACGAAGAAGAAGAAGAAGAAGAAGAAGAAGAAGAAAAAGAAGAAAAAGAACAAGAAAATGAAGAAGAAGAGAAAGAGCAAGAATTAGAAGATGAGGAAGAAGAAGAAGAAGAAGGAGAGAAAAAGAATAAGAAGAGGAAGAAGAACAAGTGGAAGAAGAAGAAAAAGAAGACAATGAACAAGTAGGGGAAGAAGAAAAAGTTAGAGAACAAGAAGAAGGCAAAGAAGAAGATGGTGAAGAATAATAAGAATAGGAAGAAGAAGAAGAAGAAGAAGAAGAAGAAGAAGAAGAAGAAGAAGAAGAAAAAGAAGAAGAAGAAGAAGAAGAACAAGAATAATAAGAAAACGAAGAAGAAGAAGAAGAAGAAGTAGAAGAAGAAGAAGAAGAAGAAAAAGAAGGAGAAGAAGAAGAAGTATAAGAAGAAGAAGAAGAAGAAGAAAAAGAAGGAGAAGAAGAAGAAGTATAAGAAGAAGAAGAAGAAGAAGAAGAAGAAGAAGAAGAATAAGAAGAAGAACAAGAAGAAGAAGCGAAAGAAGAAGAAGAAGAACAAGAAGAAGAAGATGACGATTACTAAGAATTTGAAAAAGAAGAAGTAGAAGAAGAGGAAGAAGAAGATGTCAATTATGAAGAAGAAGAAGAAAAATAAGAAGAAGATATTGATGAAGAAAAACAAGAAGAAGAAGAAGAAGATGAAGATGAAGAATAATAATTAAGAATTTGAAAAAAGAAGAAGTAGAAGAAGAGGAAGAAGAAGATGTCAATTATGAAGAAGAAGAAGAAAAATAAGAAGAAGATATTGATGAAGAAAAACAAGAAGAAGAAGAAGAAGATGAAGATGAAGAATAATAATAACAATAAGAAGAAGAAGAAGAAGTAGTAGTAGTAGTAGGAGAAGAGAAGAAGAAGCGGAAGATGAAGTAGCAAGGGGAAGAAGCAGTTGTAATAGAAGACGAAGAAGACGAAAAAGAAGAAGAAGAAGAAGAGGAAGAATAAGATTAGGGAGAAGAAGAAGTTGGAGAATAAGAAGAAGGCAAAGAAAAAGAAGATGAAGAAGAATAACAAGAACAAGATGAAGAAGTAAGAGAAGAAGAAGAAGGTAAAGAAGAAAAGTTAAAGAAAAAGTAGAAGAAGAAGAAGAAGAAGAGGAGGAGGAGGAAGAAGAAGAAGTAGAAGAAGGAAAGGAGGAAGTAGAAGAGGAGTAGGAAGAAGAAGATTATGAGGAAGAAGAAGAAAAAAAAAGAAGTAAAAGAACAAAAAGAGGAACAAGAAAAAGATGAAGAAGAACAAGTTGAAGAACTAGAAGAAGGAGGAGGAGAAGAAGTTAGAGGAAAAAGAAAAAGAAGTACAAGATAAAGAAGTTGAAGAAGGAGATGTGGAAGAAGAATGAGATGAAGAAAAAAGTTGAAGAAGAAGATGATGAGGAAGAAGAAGAAGAAGAAGAAGAAGAAGAAGAAGCAAGAGGAGGAAGAAGAAGTAGTAGAAGAAGAAAAATATGGAGAAGAAGAAGATGATGATGATGAGGAAGAAGAACAACAATAAGAAGTAGAGGGGTAGGAGGAAGAAGAAGAAGAAGATGAAAAAGAAGAATAAGAAGAAGAAGAAGAAGAAGTAAGAGCAAGAATAAGAAATAATAGAAGAAGAAGAAGAAGAAAAATAAGAAAGAAGAAGAAGAAGAAGAAGAAGAAGAAGAAGTAAGACAAGAAGAAGAAGCTAAGAAGAAAGGAAAAGGAAAAAAGAAGAAAAAGTAGAAGAAGAAGAAGAAGAAGACGAAGTGGAAGAGGAAGAAGAAGTAGAAGTAGAAGGAAAAGTAGAACAAGAAAAACAAGAAGAAGAAGAAGAAGAAGAATAAGAAAGGGAAGGAGAAGAAGAAGGAGAAGGATGATGATTAAGAAGAAGAAGAAGAAGAATAAGAAGAAGAAGGAAAGGAGGAAGAAGAAGAGGGGGAAGAAGATGATGGTGAGGAAGAAGAAGAAGAAGAAAAGGAAGAAGAAGAACAAGAAGAATAAGAAAAAGATGAAGAAGAACAAGTGGAAGAACAAGATGAAGAAGAAGGAGGAGAAGAAGTCAGAGGAATAAGGAAAAGAAGTACAAGATTAAGAAGTTGAAGAAGAAGTAGAAGGAGAAGAAGACGAGGAAAAAGGACGAAGAAGAAGATGGTGAGGAGAAGAAGAAGAAGAAGAAGAAGTAAGAGGAAGAAGAAGTAGTAGAAGAAGAAAAAGAAGAAGAAGAGTGGGAAGTAAGAGAAGAATAAGAAAATGAAGATGATGAAAAAGTAGAAGAACAAAAAAAGAAGAGGATGAAGATGTTGAAAAAGAAGAAGAAGTTGATGATGAAGAGGAAGAAAAAGAGGAAAAAATGTGGAAGAAGAAGAAAAACAAGATGAAAATGAAGAAAAAGAGGAAGAAGTTGAAGAAGAATAGGAAGATGAAGAAAAAGAAGAAGAAGTAGAAGAGAAGAAGAAGAAGAAGAAGCGAAAGAAGAAAAGGAGAAGAAGAAAAGAAAAGAAGAACAAGAAGAAGAAGAAAGAAGAAAGAAAGAAGAAGAAGAAGAAGGAGAAGAAGAAGAATTGGAGATGAAGAAAAAAGAGAAGAAGAAGCAGAAGAAGAAGAGGACAGGAAGAAGAAGAAGAAGAAGAAGAGGGTAAGGAAGAAGAAAGAAGAGAAGAAGAGAAGAAGAAAGAAGAAGAAGAAGAAAAAGAATAATAAGAAGAAGAAAAAGAAGAAGAATAAGAAGAAGTGGAAGATGAAAAACAAGTGGAAAAAGGCAAAGAAGTAAGAGAAGAAGACGAAGAGGAAAGGAGGAGGAGACGGTAGAAGTGGAGGAAGAAGAAGAAGAAGAAGAAGAAGAGAAAGAGGAAGAAGAAGATGAAGAGGAATAAAAGGAAGAAGAAGAAGGAGAAGAAGAGGAAGAGGAAGAGAAAGAAGTAGTAGAAGAAGAAGAAGAAGAAGAAGAAGAAGAAGATGATGATGAAGAAGAATAAGAAGAAGAAGAGACAAAAGAATTAGTAATAGAAGATGAAGAGGAAGAAGAAGAAGAACAAGAAGAAGAAGATGAAGATGATGATGATGATGAAGAAGAAGAAGAAGAAGATGATGAAGAAGAAGTAAGATGAAGAAGAAGAAGAAGAAAAAGAAGAAAAAGAAGAAATAGAAGAAAACAAAGAAGAAGAAGAAACGTAGATGAAGAAAAAGAAGAACAAGAAGAAAAGGATGAAGAAGGAGAAGAAGAAGAAGAAAGAGGATGAAGAAGAGGAAGAGAAAGTAGAAGAAAAAGAAGAGGAAGAAGAAGAAGAAGTGCAAGAAGAATTAGAAGAAGATGAAGAAGAAGAGGAAGAAGAAGAAGAAGATGTAAGAGGAAGAAGAAGACTAGTAGATGATGAAGAAGAAGAAAAGAAGAAGAAGAAGAAGAAGAAGAAGAAGAAGTTGAAAAAGAAGCAGAAGAAGGTGAGGAAGAAGAGAAGAGAAAAAGCATAAAAAGAAGAATAATAAGAAGAAGATGATGATGATTAGCAAGAAGAAGAAGAAGAAGATGAAGAACAAGAAGTAGAGGAGGAGGACAAGGTAGAAGATAAAGAAACAGAAGAAGAAGAAGAAGAAGTAAGAGGAAGAATAAGAAGCAATAGAAGAAGAAGAAAAATTAGAAGAAGAAGAAGAGAAGAAGAGAAGCGAAGAAGAAAAGTAAAGGAAAAAGTATTAGAAGAAGAAGAACAAGAGGAAGAAGAAGAAGAAGAAGATGAAGAAGGAGAAGAAGAAGAGTAAGAAGAAGGAGAAGAAGAAGAGTAAGATGAAGAAGAAGAAGAAGAAGAAGAAGGATAAGAAGAAGAAGAAAAGGGAGAGGAAGAAGAAGAAGACGAAGAAGGAGAAGAAGAAGAAGAAGAAGAAGAAGAAGAAGAAGAAGAAGAAGAAGAAGAAGAACAAGAAGAAGAAGAAGAAGAAAAAGAATAAGAAGAGAAAAAAGAAGTAGTAGAAGAAGTTGAAGAAGAATACGAATCGGAAGAAGAACAAGTCAGAGAAGAAGAAGAAGAAGAAGAGGAGGAGGAGAAAGTGGAGGAAGAAGAAGAAGAAGGAGAAGAAGGAGAGGAAGGAGAGAAGAAGAAGATGAAGAGGAAGAGAAAGAGGAGCTGGAAGAAGAAGAAGAAGAAAAAGATGAATAAGAAGAAGAAGAACAAGACACAGTAGAAGTAATAAGAGAAGATGAAGAAGAAGAGGAAAATGTAGAAGAAGAAGAAGAAGAAGAGGAAGAGGAAGAAAAAGTAAGGGGAAAATGAAGTAGTAGTAGTAGTAGTAGAAGTAGAAGAAGGAGAAGAAGAAGAAGAATAGAAGAAGAAGAAGAGAAGAAGAAGAAGAAGAAGAAGAAGAAGGAGAAAAGAAAGAAGAAGATGAAGATGGAGAAGAAGAAGAAGAAGAAATAAGCGGAAGAAGAAGAAGAAGAAGATCAACAAGAGGAAGAAGAAGAAGAAGAAGAAGAAGAAGATCAACAAGAGGAAGAAGAAGTGGGAGAAGAAGAAGAAGGCAAAAAGGAAGGAGAAAAAGAAGAAGAATAAGAATAATAATAAGAAGAAGAAATAAAATATGAAGAAGAAGAAGAACAAGAAGAATAAGTAGAAGATGATGTAGAAGAAGATGATGACGATTATGATGAAAAAGAAGAAGAAGATAACAATTATGAAGAAGAAAAGAAGAAGAAGAAGAACATGATGATCAAGAATAAGAAGAAGCAGAAGTAGATGAATCAGGAGAAGAGGAAAAAAAAAGAACAAGAACAAGAAGTAGTAGAAGAATAAGAGAAAGGTAAAAACGAAGAAAGAAGAAGAAGAAGAAGAAGAAGTTGAAGAAGAAGAGGATGAAAAAAATGAAGAACAAGAAGTAGAAGAAGGAGAAGAAGAAGAAGAACAATATGAAGATGAAGAAGAAAAAGAAGAAGAAGAAGATGAGAGAAGAAGAAGAGGTAGAAGAAGAAGAAGAAGAAGAAGAAGAAGCAGAAGAAGAAGAGATGACGAAGGAGAAGGAAAGAAGAAGAACTAGAAGAAGAAGAAGAGTAATAATAAGAACAAGTAGGAGAAGAATAAGAAGAAAAGTTTGAAGAAGAAGAAGACGAGGTAGAATGAGAAAAAGAAGAAGAAGAAGAAGATCGGGAGGAGTAGGAGGAGGAGGAAGAAGAAGAAAAAGAAGAAGCAGAAGAAGAAAAAGTAAGAGGAAGAAGAAGTGGTAGTAGAAGATGAAGAAGAAGTAAAAGAAGAAGTAGAAGAAGATGTAGAAGAGGAAGACAAAAAAGTAGAAAAAGAATAAGAAGAATAAGAAGAATAATAAGAAGAGAGAAGATGGAGATGTTGAAGAAGTAGGAAAGGAAGAAGAAGAAAAGGAGGGTGAAGAAGAAGAGGAAGAAGAAGAAGATGTTGAGGAAGAATAAGAAGAAGAAGAAGATGGTGATGATGATGAAGAAGAGGAGGAGCAGAAAGATGAAGAAGAAAAAAGAAGAAGAAGATGAAGAAAGAGAAGAATAAGAGAAGAAGTATGAGGAAGAAGAAGCAGAAGAGCAACAAGAAGAGAAAATGAAGAAGAAGAGGGAGAAGAAGAAGAAGAAGTGGAAGAAGAAGAAGAACAAGAAGAGGAAGAAGAAGAAGAGGAGAAGAAGATGAAGAAGAAGAAGGACAAGAAGAAGTAGATGAAGAAGAAGATGAAGAAGAAGATGATGATGATGAATAAGAATATGAATAGGATTAAGAAGAAGAAGGAGAGGAGAAGTAGGAGAAGAAGTAAGAAGAAGAAGAAGAATTAAGAGAAAGAAGCTGTAGTTGTAGAAGATGAAGAAGAAGAAGAAGAAGTAGGAGATGAATATGATGTAGAGGAAGAAGTAGGAGAAAAAGAATAATAATAATAAGATGGAGAAGTAGAAGAAGATTGACAAGTAGAAGAATGGGAGGAAGAAGAAGAAGAGAGAGAAAAAGAAGAAGAAGCAAAAGAAGAGTAAGAGAGAAGAAGATGACGATGAAGAGGAAGAAGAAGTAGAAGAAGAAGAGGAAGAAGATGAGGAGGAGGAGGAGGAGGAGGAGCAAGAAGAAGAAGTAGAAGAACAATAACAAGAAGAAGAAGAAGAAGAAGAGGAAGAAGAAGAAGAAGAATAAGAAGAAGTAGAGAAAAAGAATAAGAAGAAGAGTAAGAGCTTGAATAAGAGCAAAAAGAAGGAAAAGAAGAAGAAGAAGAAGAAGAGAAAGAAAAATTAAGATAGGAAAAATAATAGTAACAATAATAATAATAATAGTAATAATAATAATAGTAATAATAATAATAATGATAAGATGAAGGTGTAGAAGAAGGAGATGACAAAGAAGAGGAGCAGGGAGTAGAGGAAGAAGAATAAAAATAAGAAGATGAAGAAGAAGAAGTAGAAGAGGAAGAAGACAATGAGGAAGACGAAAAAAGATAAGGAGAAGAAGAAGTTGAAAAAGAATAACTAAGGAAGAAGATGAGGAGAAGAACAAGAAAAAGAATAAAAAGAAGAAGAAGTAGATGAGGAAGAAGAACAAGAAGAAGAAGAAGAACAAGAAGAAGAAGAAGCAGAAGATGATGATGATGAAGTAAAAGAAGAAGAGGAAGAACAAGAAGAAGAAGGAAAGAAGAAGAAGAAGAAAAGAAGAAGATGATGAAGAAGGAGAAGAAGAAGAAGAAAATGAAGAAGAAGAAGAAGAAGAAGACGAAGAAGAAGAAGAAGTAAGAGAAAGAAGAAGATGAAGAGGAAGAAGAAGAAAAACAAGAAGAAGAGAAGAACAAGTAGTTGAAGAAGAGAAATATGTATTAGGAGAAGATGATGAATAAGAAAAGAAGTAAGAGAAAGAAGAAGTAGTCAATGAAGAAGAAGGAGAAGAAGTAGAAGAAGAACAAGAAGAAGAAATAAAAGAAAAAAGTGAGTGAAGAAGAAGAAAAGAGGAAGAAGAAGAAGAAGAAGAAGGAGAAAATGAAGAAGAAGAAGAAAAAGATGAAGAAGTAGAAGAAGAAGAAAATAATGACAAGATAATAATATGAAGAAGAAGTAGAACAGGAGGAGCAGGAAGAAGAGGAAGAAGAGAATTAGAAGAAGAAGAGGAAGAGAAGAGGTAAGAAAAGAAGAAGAAGGTGAAGAAGAAAGGAAGAAGAAGAAGAAGAAGAAGAAGAATAAGAAGAAGATGAAGTGGGAGAGGAAGAAGAAGAAGAACCAGTAGGAGAAGAAGAAGAACAAGAAAAATAAGAAGAAGGAGAAGAAGAAGAAGAAGAAGAAGAAGAAGAAGAAGAAAAAGAAGTGGAAGAAGAAGAAGAAGAAGAAGTAAAAGAAAAAGAAGAGGGAGGAAAAGAAGTAGAAAAAGAAGTTGATGATGAGGAAGAAAAAGAAAGAGAAGAAGAAGAGGAAGAAGAACAAGAAAAAGAAGAAGAAGATCAAGAAAAAGGAGAAAGAGAGGAGGAAGAAGAAGAAGAAGAAGACAATGAGGCAGAAGAAGAAGAAGAAAAAGAAGTTGAAGAAGAAGAACAAGAACAAGAAAATGAAGAAGAAGAAGAAGAAGAAGAAAGAGGAAGAAGAAGAAAGATAAAGAAGAAGAAGAAGAAGAAGTAGAAGCAACAGGAAGAAGAAGAACAAGTAGTAGAAGAAGAAGAAGATGAAGAAGAAGAAGAAGAAGAAGGGAAGGAGGTGGAGGAGGAGGAGGAAGAAGAAGATGAAGAAGAGGAGGAGAAGGAAGAAGAAGTTGGAGGAAGGAGGAGGTGAGAGGAGGAGGAAGAAGAAGAAGAAGAAGAAGAAGAAGAGAAGAAGAAGATTAAGAAGAAGAAGAAGAAAAATGAGAAGAAGAAGTAAGAGGAAGAAGAAGTAGAAGTAGAAGAAGAAGAAGAAGAAGAAGAAGAAGAAGAAGAAGAAAAAGAAGAATAAGAACAAGAAGTGAGAGAAGAAGAAGAAAGTGAAGAAGAAGAAGTAGAAGAAGAAGAAGAAGAAGAAGAATGAGAAGAAGATGTGAGAGGAAAAAGATCATGTAGTAGAAGGAGACGAAGAAATAAAAGATTTGAAAGAAGGAGAAGAAGTTGAAGAAGAAGAAGAAGAAGAAGTAGAATAAGAATAATAATATGAAGATGAAGAAGGAAAAGTAGAAGAAAAAGGAGGAGGAAAAAAAGTAGAAGAAGGAGAAGAGGAAGAGGAAGTAGAAGAACAGGATGAAGAAGAAGATTTTGGAGAACAAGAAGTAGAAGTAGTTTGAAAGAGGAAGAGGAAGAAGAAGAAAAAGAACAAAAAGTAGAAGAGGCGGAAGAACAAGAAGAATATGCCCATGGAGAAGAAGAAGAAAAGAAGAAGAATACGACCAAGAACAAGAACAAGAAAAAAAAAGTAGAATAACGAATGGAAGAACTAGAAGAAGAAGAAGAAGAAGAAGAAGATGATGATGATGAAGAAGAATAAGAAGAAGAAGAGACAAAAGAAGTAGTAATAGAAGATGAAGAGGAAGAAGAAGAACAAGAAGAAGAAGATGAAGATGATGATGATGAAGAAGAAGAAGAAGAAGAAGAAGATGATGAAGAAGAAGTAAGAAGAAGAAGAAGAAGAAGAAGAAAAGAAGAAAAAGAAGAAAACGAAGAAGAAGAAGAAAACGTAGATGAAGAAAAGAAGAACAAGAAGAAAAAGATGAAGAAGGAGAAGAAGAAGAAGTAAGAGGATGAAGAAGAGGAAGACAAAGTAGAAGAAAAAGAAGAGGAAGAAGAAGAAGAAGTGGAAGAAGAATTAGAAGAAGATGAAGAAGAAGAGGAAGAAGAAGAAGAAGAAGATGTAAGAGGAAGAAGAAGAACTAATAGATGACGAAGAAGAAGAAAGTGAAGAAGAAGAAGAAGAAGAAGAAGAAGAAGTTGAAAAAGAAGCAGAAGAAG
>JAIUJO010000759.1:57500-85000 GCA_023846275.1 Vanilla planifolia
GATGAAGAAAAGAAGAAGAAGAAGAAGAAGAAGAAGAAGAAGAAGTGGGGGAAGAAGAAGAAGAAGAAGAAGAAGAGGAAGAAGAGGAAGAGGAGGACAAAAAAGAAGAAGAACAATAAGAAGAAGAAGAAGAAAAAGAGGAAGAAGGAAGAAGAAGAAGGAGAAGAAGAAGAGGATGAGGTGGAAGAAGAAGAAGAAGAGGAGGTGGAAGAAATAAAAGAAGAAGAAGAAGTAAGAGGAAGAAGAAGAAGTAGAAGAAGTAAAAGAAGAAGAAGAAGAAGAAGAACAACAACAAGAAGTAAGAGCAGAAGAAGAAAGTGAAGAAGAAGAAGATGAAGGAGAAGAAGAAGAAGAAGAAGAAGATATGAGAGGAAGAAGAAGTAGAAAAAGATGGAGAAGAAGAAGAAGAAGAAGTAGAATAAGTTGTAAGAGGAGAAGAAGAAGTTGAAGAAGAAGAACAAGAAGGGGTATAAGATGAATAATGTGAAGACAAAGTTGAAGGAGAAGTAGAAAAAGATGGAGAAGAAGAAGAAGAAGATGAAAAAGAAGAGGAAGAAGAATAAGAAGAAGAAGATGTGGAAGAAGAAGATGAACAAGAAGGAGAAGGAGAAGAAGAAGAGGAAGACAAAGAAGAAGAAGAAGAACAACAAGAAGATGAAGATCATGAATATGAAAAAGAAAAAGAAGAAGATGAAGTACATGAAGAAGTAGTAGAAAAAGAAGAAGAACAAGAAGAATAAGAAAAAAAATGAAGTAGAAGAAGAAGTTGAAGAAGTAGAAGAAGAAGAAAAAGAACAAGAAGGCAAAGAAGAAGAAGAAGAAGAAGAAGAATATGAAGAAGAAGATGAAAAAGAAGAAGAAGAAGATGAAAAAGAAGAAGAAGAAGAAGAACAAGAAGAAAAAGAAGAAGAAATAAAAAAAGAAGAAGAATAGGAAGGAGATGAGGAAGAAGAAGAGAAGGAGAAGTTGATTATGTGGAAGAAGAAGAAGAACAACAACAAGAACAAGCAAAAGAAGAAGAAGAATAAGAGAAAGTAGAAGAAGAAGAAGAAGGATAAGATGTAAGAAGAACAAGAAGAAGACGAAGAAGAAGAATAAAAGAAGAAGAAGAACTTGGTGATGATGTTTATTAAGAAGAAGAAAAAGAAGATGTAGAAGAAGAATATGATTATGAATAAGAAGAAGAAGAAGAAGAAGATAAAGAAGAAGGTGAAGAAGAAGAGGAAGAAGAAGATGAAGATTATGAATAAGAACGAGAAGAAGAAGTAGAATGAGAAGAAGAAGTAGAAGATGAAGTAGATGAAGAAGAAGAAGTGGAAAAAGAAGAAGAAGAAGAGTAAGAATAAAATGAACAAGAAGTGGAGGAAGAAAAGAAGAAGAAGAAGAAAAAGAAAAAGAAGACAAAGAAGAGGAAGAAGTAGAAGAAGAACATGAAGAAGGAGAAGAAGAAGAGAAAGTATAAGAAGAAGAAAGACAAGGAGAAAAAGAAATAGAAAAAAAAGAAGTATAGGAAGGAGGGGAGGAAGAAGAAGAAGCTGATTATATGGAAGAACAAGAAGAAGAAAAAGAAGAAGAACAAGAACAAGAAAAGAGGAAGAAGAATAGGAGGAAGAACAAGAAGAAGAGGAAGAAGTAGAGGAAGAAGAAGGAGAAGAAGAAGAAGAAAAAGAAGAAGAAGAAGAAGGGGAAGAAGAAGAAGATGAGGAAGAAGAAGAAGAAGAAAAGTAGAAGAAGAAGAAAAGAAGAAGATTAGGAAGAAGAAGTGGGAGAAGAAGGAAAAGTTGAAGAAGAAGATAAAGAAGAAGAAGTAGTAGTGGAAGAAGAAGAAGAAGAAAAAGAAGATGTTTATGAAGAAGAAGATGATGAAGAAGAAGATGATGAAGAAGATGACAATTATCATGAAAGAAAAGTAGAAGAAGAAGAAGAGTAAGAAAAAGATGTGGAAGAATCAGACAAAAGTTGAAGAAAACCCTTTATTAATTGCTTCGGAAGAAAAAAAAATAGACCTTTGTTATTTTCATGTTTTTTGTTATAAGTGCACTATTCTTAAAAATGAGAGAGCAAATTTAGGAAAGTTTGATGAGAAAGCAAGTGTAGGAATCTTTTTATGGTATTCATCAATCAGAAAAGCATAAAGAGTCTTTAATCTAGAATCTCATAAGAAAAAGGAAACAATATATGTTGTGTTTGATGAGACTATTTAACTTGTTAGTGAGGAGCATTTAGAAGATGAAATAAAATTAGTAAGGAAATTAGATTTTAATAAGAATGAAAAAATAGAAAATCTAGAAGTAGAAAAAGAAAAAGAAAACAATTTACCTAGAGGATGGAAATTTGTAACCTCACATTTAAAGGATTTGATCATAGGAGATGTGAACCAAGGAGTGAGGACTAGAGCCTCAATTAGAGATATAAATCATAGTGCCTTTGTGTCATTTTTTGAACCCAGTGCTATAGAAGAAGCCCTTGGGATGATTATTGGGTTCAAGCCATGAATGAAGAGTTAGACCAATTTGAAAGAAATCAAGTTTGGGAGTTGGTACCAAGACCTAGTGATCAACAAGTCATTGGTACTAGATGGGTCTATAAAAATAAATTAGATGAAATTGGTGTAATAATTAAGAATAAGGCTAGACTTGTTGCTAAGAGATATAGTCAAACAGAAGGTATTGATTTTGAGGATTCATTTGCACTAGTAGCTGGGTTAGAAGCAATTAGATTACTTCTAGCATATTCATGTAATAAGAATTTTAGATTGTTTCAAATGGATGTAAAAAGTGATTTCTTAAATGGAATAATAGAAGAGGATGTGTTTGTAGAACAATTGCCAAGTTTTGAATATCTTTCACAAGATAATTATGTTTACAAGCTTAAGAAAGCTCTTTATGGTATTAAACAAGCTCCACGTGCATGGTACCATAGGTTGAGTAATTATCTAGTAGAAAGTGGCTTTAAAAAGGGTAAATTGCATACTACATTATTTCTAAAGTCATTAGGAGATGATTATTAATTGTTCAGATTTATGTTGATGATATTATTTTTGGTAGTACAAAAGAAGAAATATGTAGAGAATTTGGAGATCTTATGACTAAGGAATTTGAAATGTGCATGATGGGTGAGCTAAACTTTTTCTTAGGATTGCTAACAAGACAACTAAAAGATGGTATTTTTTTTCTGAAACAAAATATTTGAAAGAAATGTTTAAAAAATATGGCTATAAAAATATGAAACTTAGGAAAGTTCCTATAAACCAATCTATTCACTTAGACCTAGATGATCAAGGGAAAACCATAGACCAAAAAATTTATAGAAGACTTACAGGATCTTTATTATACCTTACAGCTAGTAGGCCTGACATTCTATTTAGTGTTGGATTATGTGCTAGGTTCCAAGCAAACCCAAAGGAAAGTCACTAGAAACTTGTTAAAGTAATCTTCAAATATTTGAAAGGAACTATGACTCTAGGATTATGGTATCCTAGAAATGACCTTTCTTGTGAACTTATTGGCTATACAGATTCAAATTTTTTAGGATCTAGAGTGGATAGGAAGAGCACATCAGGGACTTGCCAATTCTTAAGACATTGTCTTGTTTCATGGTCAAGAAAAAAATAAAATTGTATAGCCTGATCAACAACCAAAGTCGAATATGCTGTTGTTGCAAGTTGTGTTGCTCAAGTGCTATGGTTAAGACAACAACTTCAAGACTATTGTTTAGAAGTCACAGATATACTTATTAGAATTGATAATACTAGTGCATTAATATTAGTCAAGGGTCAAGTTCATCATTCTATGACTAAGCAAATAGATGTTAGATATCACTTTAATAGAGACCAAGTAGCCAAAGGATAGCAGAATTAGAGTATGTTCCCACTAAGCTTGAATTGGCTGATATTTTTACCAAACCCTTGCCATCGAGCAATTTCAAACATTGAGAGAATAATTAGGAATTTTAGACATTGCTTAGGGTTCACTCCCTTTTGATGGTGTCAAAGAGGGAGAATAGTTAGGAGTTAGAAGGAGCATCAAGATTGGGGAGCATGTTAATTCTTAATTTTCTCCTTAAAAATTTGTTTCTATTTTCTTTGACAATTTTTTGTATTAAAAACATTTATGTCTTGTCATCATCAAAAAGGTGAGATTGTTACACCCTTGTGTTTGATGAGTCAAACATAAATATTTATATCTCATATAGGCTTGCTTTAATTGAAATTGTTAATATTCAATTAAGTCTACCAATCAACTTTAAATGTCTAAAATAATATCCTTCAAGGTTCTCGAAGTAATGGCAAGCTTCAAGAAAATTGCAGACATGCACTAAAATTTTTATACCTGAGTTTCTCTTTATTTTTCTTAAATTTGATATGTCCAAATTTTAAGATGATGTGGCACAAGAGTAGTATTAATATTTGAAAATGTTAAAAGTTTAATAATTTTTTAATTTTTATTTTTGGGCCAAGCATTATTGATCAAAAGTATAGACATCGATATTTGATTTTTTAAAATTATTTAGGAATTATTTTTCATGAATTTCTTTTCATAGTCATTTAGGACACTTGTAATACTATCATAATATAAAATTATTTTGGTATAAATATATTAAAAATCTTGGCACAAAAATACTCACAAAACACTATAAAACCACTTTAGTCTCAAGAATGCTCACTGCAGCGTTGAGCGGGTCGACCCGACCCGACTGCTAGTCAGTCTAGGCCATAAGGATTTAAAAAATAAAATAAAGTAAAAATTATTTGATAGACCCAAAAGGGACTAGCGAAGACCAAAGGCCGCAGGAATAGCTGCTGAACGGAACAAGTGCAAAACATAGTGTGAACTCAGTCCACAGAGAAAGTTGACCAGAACAAGCATGAAATCAAGTCAACTAGGACCAAGTGATGAAATCTTGGTTGAGGAAGGGTGAGCCAATGCCAAAAGACATATGAACTGAAAGTATTATAGAGAGCAATCGCAAAGACATTTGGACGATGTGGGACTATACTCCCATTCAATTGTCAAAGAAGGCAGAAAGACAGGCACAATCAAACGACTTAGATTAATTAAAGATAAATTTCTACAAGATATCAGTAAAACACAAAGCAGGAGATTCGAACCCGAGCCAAATCTGCAAGGGGATACGGAACCACTACAGTAAGTCTCCATTTTAGTTGATTTTTGGACACATTTTTTTAATACATGAAGGACAACCAATATGTGATCCAATGACCCAAATCAAGGCCGCTTAGATCCAACAGCCAGGATTGATCTTGAATGGTAAATTCGAGATTCAGTAATAAACGTCCATTTTAGGCTCCAAATCAAACGGTGACTACTTTGTGTCCGTTAACCAAACTGCTAGTTCATTTCAGAGCCATTGGGAGTAGATTTAGAGCTCAAATTAAGCTCTATAAAAAAGAAATGATGAAGAACACCTAAAGGTTACCATTGCTAAGATTTCATGGCTTTCAAATCACAATATTAAGCAATTCCAAGTGCATATAGTCCTTCCAAAGTCACAAAGTGAAAGCTGTAAGAAGGAACCTAAAATTGGAGGTTTTTGCTTCAACTATTTTCAATCTCTATTCCTCGCTCTTTTTGGTATTGCGTCTGCCTCATATTTCTTTTAAAATTGTCTTAAGTTTTGCCAATTTTTTTGCATTTCTTTCTTTGGGGTAAGGGCATCCCGAGAATTGTACAAAAGCTGAGGGTTTGAGTTGAGCCCGAAAAAACTCAAGTAGGTTCGGGATTAGCCGTCAGTAAAATCCAAAGTAGGTTTGAGGTGAACCATATGAAAAAACTCATTTGTAATTTCATGATTTTAGTGGTTTTTCTCAAACATTGTTTGGGGTGGATGTTGGCTCGATTTTGAGTCCAACTATCTTAAAAATCTTCTGAATACTATTCTTTCTTATTCTTGCTTAAAAGATTTAAGTTTTAATTGAAACCGAAAATCGAAAGAAAATTTTATTTACCACAGTTCACCCTCCCCTCTTGTGGGATTATCATAAGCACAAAGAACTTCAATTGGTATCAGAGCAAAGAATCCCAAATTATGTGAGTAACATCACGTGGGAGATTCGTTTGTGCTAAGAGAAGGCTTTCTCATATTTTTTGTGGTTTTGAGATTCTTGGTTTTATGGCTTCCTCTTTTTTAATATGAGTAAAACATTATATGAAGAAGAGGAATAAGAATAATAATAATAATAATAAGAAGAAGAAGTAGAAGAAGAGGATTAAGAAGAAGAAGAAAGAGAAAAAGATGACGAAGAAGAAGAAGGTGAGGAGGAGGAGGAGGAGGAAGAAGAAGAAGAAGAAGTAGAAGTAGAAGGAGGAGAAGAAGAAGAAGCAAAAGAGGAGAAAGAGGAGGAAGAAGAAGAAGAAGAAAAAGAAGGGAAGAGGAAGATGTGGAAGAAGAAGAAGAAGAAGAACAAAAAAGAGAAAAAGGACAAGAAGAAGAAGAGGAAGAAGAAGAAGAAGATAAAGAAGATGAAGTGGTAGAAGAAGATTTAAAATAAAGAAGAAGAAGAGGAAGAAGAACAAGAAGAAGAAGAAGAAGAAGAAGTAACAGGAAGAAAAAGAAGTAGTAGAAGAAGAAGGAATAAAAAGAAGAGAAGATGAAGAAGGTGAAGAAGAAGAAGAACAAAAGAAAAAGAATAAGAAGATAATAATAATAAGAAGGAGAAGTAGGCGAATGAGAAGAAGAAGAAGAGGAAGAAGAAGAAGTAAAAAAAGAAGATGATGAGGAAGAAGAAGAAGAAGAATAAGAAGAAGAAGAGGAAGAAGAAGAAGAAGAACAAGAGGAAGAGGAGGAGAAGGTGATAGAAAAAGAAGAATAAGAAGGATAAGAAGAAGAAGAAGATGAAGATGAAGAAGAAGAAGAAGAATAAGAAGAACCAGTTTTACAGGAACATTGGAAAAATTGATGAAATTTCTGATGACAATTCTGTCTATAAAATTACATCTTATTATGACTCCACAGAGTCTGAATTTGACTCCATAGAGTCTGAATCTGAATAACCTTCAGATAAATAATTAAAAAGTTTTGACAAACTAAAAATCAATATGATATAATAAACAAAACTTGGACACAAATAAAGGTTATTCCTTTATTACCGTCTCTAAAACTTTCAAAAAAGGAAAAAATATCCTCACTTGGATATACAATCTACATGAAAAAAATGCTTAGACTTAAGCGTTATTGAACCAATGAGGTAACGTTAGATCTAATAATTTTAATATCTTTTGGATACTATGGGATAATCCATAATATCCCATATCATGCCAAGGAAAATATCTTCATCACTCATGGGATAATTGAACCCATGATATATCAAGCACCAATAATCTTGATTAAAAATACTAGTCTAGAAGATTGAGATTATTTAATCAGACCAAACGATGCAATCGGAAAAATAGTTATCCATAAATATGAAGATTTTCCCATCATCACATCTGAAACAGCCATAGATGATTCAAAGAATTCCGAAAAATATTGAGAATTTTGAGTCAATATGAATACACTTACTTCTGAAGAGGTAAATACAATAGACCTACATGACAGTGTAGGAGAATAATTTGAAATAACGGATGAAGACTTAGAAAAACTAAAAGAGGCAATACCTCATGGAGAAAAGAATGAGATTTATAAAGCCCCTTCTTTTAAATCTCGCTTTCTCAATGAACACACTTATATTTTTGAGCATATGCAAGGAAATATAGAATTAAAAGAAGATGATGATTTAACATCCATCAGTCTTCTTAACAAAAGCAAAATAGAAAAGCTAAAAAGAAAATACCAAAAAATGAAATACTTACACATAAGTATGATCAAATTAAAAATAACTGCTCTATTTTGTAGGGGAATAGATACACCAATAACGATCATCTGTATGGACGAACGAATCATTAACAAACCACTTAGTAGCATAATTGGAGGAGCCAAATCCAATCTTGCTAATATATTATTTGGAATAAATATTCACCCTAATTTTTGTATGTCTAGACGTCCAAAATGTTGAAAAGACTTGTACATTATCAATAAGCCTTAAAAGAATACAATTACTACTTGAATAAAAAATCTTAGGTATATAATGGGAACACTGCATGGCTTTAAATGATACTTCCATATTTAGATCCATCACCCCAAACAATTTTGTAAAATTATTCAATGTTGGGATTGGAAAAACAATCCAACCAAAGGTCGTGGACATACGACATCTTAAGCTAGATAATGATATACAACTTTTTGTAAAAACCTTGAAACCAAAGGTTAAAATACTAGTAGAATATTTTATTACTTCTGGCAATACAATTTCTACCATCACCCAAAATCCTATCAATCGTATCTCTTCTTCATTGAGTCTTCCAAGACATTATGAAGAAGGTGAAACATCTGAAACTCTAGAAGCGAGACCAAGCTTTCATAATCCTGTATAAGATCCAGTCAAAGGTCGTATCTTGCGACTTCTTGAAAACAAAAAATCTATTACTCCTCCTTAATGGATTTAAAGAAGAAAGCTCAATTACAAATATATCTTCCTATTACTATACATC
The DNA here is from genome assembly GCA_023846275.1 of Vanilla planifolia. Taxonomy (NCBI): domain Eukaryota; kingdom Viridiplantae; phylum Streptophyta; class Magnoliopsida; order Asparagales; family Orchidaceae; genus Vanilla; species Vanilla planifolia. The sequence goes on from JAIUJO010000759.1 coordinate 66,050, forward strand.
TTCCTGATTATGAGGATGTAATACTTCATGCCTTAGTCTACACTGGCGCTGAAGCTAGTTTATTTCAGCAAATCTTCATTCCTAAACAATTTTGGCTTCCTTTAGAAACCAAAACAACGCTAACCGATTTTATGGGCAAACAAGTCCTTGTTACTCATAAAGTAGCCAATCTCAAAATCTCTATACCTGGTATTTACAACAACCCTCATACTTATACCTTTAACTTTGCCTTATTACCATTAGACTTCAATATCGATTGTCTGCTTGGGCTTGATAATCTTCGTCATTTTACTCCTTTTAATACCCATTTCATTGGCCTTGATGGACACGTTATTCCTCGTATCCATCCTCCTGCCCGCATTGCCCCTTATTTTTCTGCAGTCTAGCGTGGTGAAAAACCCAAAACCTCTCTCATCGATACCAATACCTTAATCGATACTAATACCTACATTCATCCAATTTATACATATAACCTTCCAAATGCAACCCCTTTTGATGAAACCATTCACAAACTCTTAGAAACTCTATATTCCAATGACCCTCTAAAACGGTTTAATAAATCTCCTCACTTTTGTTCTATCAAACTTTTAGAACAATACCAAAATACCAATATACGAGTCAATAGTATAATGGTATCTCCAATAGACAAACAAGAATTTAACAGTCAAATACAAGAACTGTTAAATTTAAAATTAATACAAAAGAGCCACAGCTCACAATCTTCTCCAACATTTATAGTATGAAATCACGCAGAAATAAAAAGTGGTAAGGCCCGAATGGTCATTAATTATCGAAAGTTAAACTCTTGCACTAAGTTTGATGGTTATTTTATACCAACTGCTGAGCACCTAATTTAACAAAACCTAGGTGCTAAATACTATAGCAAATTTGATGCTAAATTAGGATTTTGGCAAATCAAGCTTGCAAACCAAACATCAATAGAATTAACAGCTTTTAGCTGTCCACAAGGGCATTTTGAACGGCTAGTTATGCCATTTGGACCACAAATATTCCAAAAGTAGATTAATTCTATTTTTGGACATTTACCTTATGTCGTCACTTACATAGACGATATACTTGTTTTTTCTCAAATAGAGGAAGAACATAAACACCACCTTTTACATGTTATCAAAATAATGCTAAACCATGGTACTATTTTGAGTCCAAAGAAAATAAAATTATTCAAAACTAAAATAGATTTTCTAGGAAAACAAATAAAAAATTGTCAAGCACAATTACAAGACCATATATACAAAAGTTAAAGAGTTTCCCGAAAACTTTACTAATTTAAAATGACTACAAAGTTTTTTAGGACTCTTAAAGTATGGACGAAAGTTCATATCTAAACTTTCTTCCAAAATTAAAGCCTTACAAAACAAATTGGCAATCGTACAAGCCAAATACAAAATGATTAACGGTGAACAACCTCGTCGTCGGAATACAGATAAAATCCCTATTTCTTTGAGTTTAGATGAACAAAAAGAAATTAAACAAATTAAAGAATTTGTTATAAAAAAACAAATTCTTCATTTTCCAATAGAAGATGAACAAATTATATTACAAACAGATGCATCAGATTTATTCTGGTCTGGAGTCTTAGTAACAAATACAAATGAGATTGTAGCATATACTTCGACAAAATTTGCAAAACCCCAAAGTAAATATGCTACTTATGATAAAGACTTATTGGCTATAAAATTAGCCATTAAAAGCCTCAAAACATATCTACTCCATAGAGTATTTACCATAGAAACTGACAACAAATCTATTGCCTAATTTTTACAAAAAAGGACTATAAATAATCCAGAAGAAAATCTTCGACGCATACGACTTGCTTTATACCTTGAAATATTTTCCTACAATGTTAAATATATTCCTGGTTTTACTCACATTGTTGTTGATTTTCTTAGCAGACCATGAACCAAGAAGATCATAAATTTCTCAAAGACTTTGTAGAAAAAATGAAAAGAGCAGGAGAATTTACTGAAATTCTCCCTAAGAAAGCAAAGGCCCAAAAGGCGAAGTAGAGACATCTGCCCAAAACAAAAAGGCAGAAACTTCTCATGCCCAATAGGCATAAAAAACCCAAAAGGTTGATTTAAAAGCCCAAACCCAACAAGGGAAAGATCAAGCTCAACCAGCTAAAGTTTTGATTAAACAAAAAATCAGTTCTTATGGCACCCTCGAAAAGGGAAAGACGTTTGCCTCTACAGTGGCAAAAGAATAGTATAACATAGCTCTCAAAGAATCAGATCCAGCTTTCTTTGAGAAAATTAATGGATGCTTCCATTCTTTACAAGCCAATGATTGACGATCAGCAAATTATTGGCTAACACAAATTGAGAAAGGTTACTTAAGCTTGAAGCAAACAATTGTCCAACAGACCAATCAAGAAGAAAACTATAAGAAGACCCTGGAATTATTATTGTCCAGATCTACAACAACTCAGTCTTCCTCTTTGCAAAAATTCGAACAACAACTTTTGTCGATTGAATCACTTTAAGAACTATTTGCTAACAACCATACATCTGATCTGATTTATTTTGGCATTAAGGATTTCTTATCCTTATTACATCTGTTCGATATAAAGTCTGAAGAAACAACGAAATTAGAAGCTGAAGTTACTATTAAGAAATGCTTTAGCTATATCAGCAAAATATTTTGTACGAAGAAAAGTTGCTTTTATTCTTTAAGCAACTTGAGGAAACAAACATAAAGCAATTGTTCCTCAATCAAGAATTTTTTTTTATTCTATTGCTGAAAAGCCTAAAATAATAGCTTGCTTCAATGAGATTCTCAAATACCAAGTCCATCTCAAAAAAGGACTAGTACATGAAGTCTATATTAATACCAAACAGCCCAAAAATTATACAGGCTTTATTCCAGACATTTGCAAGAATAACTTGAATCTTTACTCCACCAAATTCTCTATAATTTTTGTTTTTTGCATATGGACTATCTAGGAAGAATGAGAGTATATCAATTTATAGTCTTCAATTCAGTTATGGATGCTTGTAAAACATTCAGATACTCCACCAATACTTGAAGAATTCAAACCAAGCTTATTCAATGAAGAAGAAGCTCGCTGCTATAGACTTTTTTCAGAAGCTAGATTTCAATTCTAAATATCTAGCCAAACAATTTTATTGTGGGAAAACAATCTGTTTTCTAGACACTTTAGCCAACGAGGCTGAAGATATAGCTCAGAAAGGAAAGAAAATACAAATGTTTCTAAGAAAGATTAAATTGGGAAAAATAGGAAAAGCAGCTAAAGAAGAGTTCTTTGCTACTCGCACGGAATACAATTCAGAAAACCATGAATCGGATGAAGAAACTATGGAAGCTTTGGCCCTCACAGATTGAAGCATGGTGGGACCATAAAAAATCACTTTACAAACACTTTCAACACCTTCAGAAGCATTCCAAAAACAATTCCCAGCTACAGCATAGGCTAATAAATGATCTACAGTGAACAGTGTATGATCTATAGTGAACAGCTTTCGATCAACAATGAAAACGTGTATGATGAACAGTAGAGTACAACAGTGTTGAGTAATTATTAGAAGCAATACTACAAGAAATGGTCCTTTCTTTTGCTTCCAACTGAAGCAAGCCCAGTCTATAAATTTACACACTCTCCAAAGCAAAGGAAACGAAACAAATCCAGCTTTCTACTGTTTGCTTTCTACTATCTGTTTCCACTCTGTTCTGTCTTTTCCTACCTCCACTATTGTAAACCTCCACTCTTGTAAATTACTTTTGAGTATTTTTATATAAAACTACTAAGCTTGGTGTGCTGCTGTAAAACTGGTATCAGAGCCTTGTGCTCACATTGTACTATAAGTTTTTTTTATGAAATAAACTTTATGTTTGCTCCTTATATTATGTTTGAGTAAAGTTTTGTTTATGTTTTCTTATTAAAAGATTTGTTTGCACATTGAGTTAGTTTGTTTGAAGATTCTTCTTCTTGATTGTATTATCTTTCTTTACGCTATGGAGTAGGAAATGAACCATAGCTATGCTACTATTTTATGTCGCAGTCTACTAGGGATTGTGGTCTTTGTAAGAATCCATAACTTCCCCCAGAAAGCCACAGGAACCATGCGGTTTTGGAAGTGTAGATGTAGGTGTAAAATAGTGGGTCAAAACAAAAATATAATACAAAAGAAGAACAAGCCTCTTAAAAAATCAAAACACATCTTACAAAATTATCTAGTAATAAGAAAACATAAACATCTACTCAAAATGAAAAATATACTAATTCTCGATAACACTTACAAGTGTCAGATTACTGAAAACATCCAGGATTATGAACATATAATCCACATACCAACCACAGTTGGAAATGACCCTACCATAGTAGGAATACTGAATTTCATCCTTGATTTATTAAAAGAGATGAAAGATAAAATTCAGAATCTAGAACACAAACATAATAATACATCTAAGTTCTATTATGTTGGAACAAAACTAACCAAACAATAATGGTTAAATTGAAATCCACAAACTTTATTATGGATTTACAAAAATTAGATAAATCGTTTTACTTGGAGTTCTTAGAACTTCAACAAAAAGAACTCATTGGAGAAATTTCTTGTGAAAAAATTTATAAGTTCTAAGAATAAAATCATGAAGTTATAGATTTTTATAGAAACCAATCAGAAAATAATTATAACATTAGGATGAAAAGAGGAGAAAGTAGTAGAAGTGCTCTCTATCTCCCTGGTCCTCATGGTTATAGTCCACAAACACCTTCACCAGAAGTTAACATGCAATAATCTCAAGGAGATAATATGGAACAAGTTCATACTACTCCTTCATATTCATTCATGTTAAATTATGGTAAACGCTTAGATTGGCGTACATACCATAAAAATAAAAATCAACACTTAGAAGAAAAGTCTTCTCTACTTTGGGACACACTTTAAATATAGATGCTATACCATATAAAAGAGTTAAAGACTATTACATAGAATTGACTCAAAAAATAAAAGGAACTATATTTATGCTCCCTCCTACTATGAATGTTTCAGACTATATACAATTCACAACATCATACTGGGAAGGAAATGCCCTATCTTGGTTGACAAATTTCAAATGAAATAATAAAGAGGAATGTCAAAAAATCTTACAACAAACAGATAAACAAACTGCAATAGAAATGCTGGTTTCACTACTAGTTGTTGATTTTACTATATCAGAATTGAGTGAAAACCTAAACTATGAAGAAAAACTTCATAAAATGAAATTATGTGACATATGTATGTTAGATGAATTTGTTTCTACATACATAAGATATATTTATCATCTAAGTAAAACTCCTTAACAAGAGTTTTGGATACAAGGGTTTTTTTCTAAAATACCCTTTCCTTGAAATAATATAATATCTACAAAATACCAAGAGTTGTTGACATCTAGAGGAACTCTTAGACAACACAACACAGGAATGCTTAGAAGAGCATGTACATAATCTATGGAAAAAATCTACGAAAATACTTTTGCTTAAAAGGAAATGAGTAGAAAAGATTTAAATTATATTAATGGTTGTCCACCCATTTATGACTGGAGGACATATGCTTTTAATTATAGAGTATATCAATTTATACTCTTCAATTAAGTTATGGATTATATGTTTAGATTAAATTGGGAAAGAAAATAAAAATGTTTTTGAGAAAGATTAAATTGGAAAAAATAGGACAAGCAGCTAAAGAAGAGTTCTTTGCTACTCGCACGGAATACAATTCAGAAAACAATGAATTGGATGAAGAAACTATGGAAGCTTTGGCCCTCACAGATTGAAGCATGGTGGGACCATAAAAAATCACTTTACAAACACTTTCAACACCTCAAAAGCATTTAAAAAAAGATCCCCAGCTACAGCACAGGCCAATAAATGATCTATAGTGAACAGTGTACGATATGCAGAGAACAACTTATGATCTACAGTGAAAAAGTGTACGATGAACAGTAGAGTACAACAGTGCTGAGTAATTAGCAAAAGCAATACTACAGGAAATGGTCCTTTCTTTTGCTTCCAACTGAAGCAAGCCTGGTCCATAAATTTAGACACTCTCCAAAGCAAAGGCAACAAAACAATTCCAGCTTTCTATTTTTTTCTTTCTGCTTTCTGTTTCCACTCTGTTCTCTCTATTGTAAACCTCCACTCTTATAAATTACTTTTGAGTATTTTCGTATAAAGCTGCTAAGCTTTGTGTGCTATGGTTCATTTCCTACTCCATAGCATAAAGAAAGATAATACAAAGAAGAACAAGCCTCTTAAAAAATCAAAACTCATCTTACAAAATTATCTAGTAATAAGAAAACATAAACATCTACTCAAAATGAAAAACATACTACTTCCCGATAACACTTACAAGTGTCAGATTACTGAAAAAATTCCAGGATTATGAACATATAATCCACATACCAACCATAGTTGGAAATGACCCTACCATAGTAGGAATACTGAATTTCATCCTTGATCTATTAAAAGAGATCAAAGATAAAATTCAGAATCTAGAACACAAACATAATAATACATCTAAGTTCTATTATGTTGGAACAAAACTAACCAAACAATAATGGTTAAATTGAAATCCAATATAATAGAACTTAGATGTATTATTATGTTTGTGTTCTAGATTCTAAATTTTATCTTTGATCTCTTTTAATAGATCAACGATGAAATTCAGTATTCCTACTATGGTAGGGTCATTTCCAACTGTGGTTGGTATGTGGATTACATGTTCATAATCCTGGATGTTTTCAGTAATCTCACACTCTTAAGTGTTATCGGGAATTAGTATGTTTTTCATTTTGAGTAGATGTTTATGTTTTCTTATTACTAGATAATTTTGTAAGACGAGTTTTGATTTTTTAAGAGGCTTCTTCTTCTTTGTATTATCTTTCTTTATGCTATGTAGTAGGAAATGAACCATAGCTGTGCTCCTATTTTATGTAGAAGTCTACTAGGGATGCTGGTCTTTATAAGAATCCTTAACTTCCCCTAGAAAGCCACAGGAACCTTGTGGTTTAGGAAGGGTAGATGTAGCTATAAAATAGTGGGTCAAAATAGAAATATAATACAAAAGAAGAACAAGCCTCTTAAAAAATCAAAACTCATCTTACAAAACCAAGCTTAGTAGCTTTATACAAAAATACTCAAAAGTAATTTACAAGAGTGGAGGTTTACAATAGTGGAGGTAGGAAAAGAGAGAACAGAGTGGAAACAGAAAGTAGAATGCAAAAAATAGAAAGCTAGATTTCTTTCGTTGCCTTTGCTTTGGAGAGTGTCTAAATTTGTAAACCAGACTTGCTTCAGTTGGAAGCAAAAGAAAGGATCATTTCTTGTAGTATTGCTTCTGATAATTGCTCAGCATTGTTGCACTCTACTGTTCATCATACACTTTTTCACTGTAGATCGTACACTGTTCACTATAGATCGTACACTGTTCACTATAGATCGTACATTGTTCACTAAATCTTCAGCCTCGTAGCCTTTGCTGTAGCTGGGAATCTTTTTTTGAATGCTTTTGAAGGTGTTGAAAGTGTTTGTAAAGTGATTTTTTATGGTCCCACCATGCTTCAATCTATGAGGGCCAAAGCTTCCATAGTTGGTTCATCCAATTCATTATTTTCTGAATTGTATTCCATGTGAGTAGCAAATAACTCTTCTTTAGCTATTTGTCCTATTTTTCCCAATTTAATCTTTCTTAGAGATATTTCTATTTTCTTTCTTTTCTGAGCTAAATCTTCAGCCTCGTTGGCTAAAGTGTCCCAAAAACAGACTGTTTTCCCACAATGAATTTTTTTCGCTATATATTTAGAATTGAAATCTAGATTCTGAAAAAAGTCTGTACCAGCATACCATCGAGCTTCTTCTTCATTGAATAAGCTTGGTTTGAATTCTTCATGTATTGGTGGAGTATCTGAATGTTTTACAAGCATCCATAACTGAATTTAAGAGTATAATTGTTTTAAGATTCTTCTTCTTCTTTGTATTATCTTTCTTTACGCTATGGAGTAAGAAACAAACCATAGCTATGCTCCTATTTTATGTAGCAGTCTACTAGGGATGGTGGTCTTTGTAAGAATCCCTAACTTCCCCCAAAAAGCCACGGGAACCTTGCAGTTTTGGAAGGGTAGATGTAGCCGTAAAATAGTGGGTCAAAGTAGAAATATAATACAGAAGAAGAACAAGCCTCTTAAAAAATCAAAACTCATCTTACAAACTTATCTAGTAATAAGAAAACATAAACATCTACTCAAAATAAAAAACATACTAATTCCCGATAACACTTACAAGTGTCAGATTAATGAAAACATCAAGGATTATGAACATATAATCCACATACCAACCACAGTTGGAAATGACCCTACCATAGTAGGAATACTGAATTTCATCCTTGATCTATTAAAAGAGATCAAAGATAAAATTCAGAATCTAGAACACAAACATAATAATACATCAAAGTTCTATTATGTTGGAACAAAACTAACCAGACAATAATGATTAAATTGAAATCCACAAACTTTTTTTATGGATTTACAAAAATTAGATAAATCCTTTTACTTGGAGTTCTTAGAACTTCAACAAAAAGAACTCACTGGAGAAATTTCTAGTGAAAAAATTTATAACTTCTAAGAACAAAATCATGAAGTTATAGATTTTTATAGAAACCAATCAGAAAATGATTATAACATTAGGATGAAAAGAGGAGAAAGTAGTAGAAGTGCTCTCTATCTCCCTGGTCCTCATGGTTATTGTCCACAAACACCTTCACCCGAAGTTAACATGCAAGAATCTCAAGGAGATAATATGGAACAAGTTCATAGTACTCCTTCATATTCATCCATGTTAAATTATGGTAAACGCTCAGATTGACGTACATAACATAAAAATAAAAATCGACACTTAAGAGAAAAGAGAGACTCCTCTAATTGGGGACTCACTTTAAACATAGATGTTATACCATATAAAAGAGTTGAAGACTATTACATAGAATGGACTCAAAAAATAAAATTAAATATATTTATGCTCCCTCCTGCTATGAATGTTTCAGAATATATATAATTCACTACATCATACTGGGAAGGAAATGCCCTATCTTGGTTGACAAATTTTGAAAAAAATAATAAAGATGAATGTCAAAAAATCTTACAACAAACAGATAAACAAACTACAATAGAAATGTTAGTTTCACTACTAGTTGCTGATTTTACTGGATAGAATGGAGTGAAAACCTAAACTATGAATAAAAACTTCATAAAATGAAATTATGTGACATATGTATGTTAGATGAATTTGTTTCTACATACATAAGATATATATTTATCATCTAAATGAAACTCCTCAATAAGAGTTTTGGATACAAGGGTTTTTTTCTAAAATATCCTTTCCTTGGAACAATATAATATATATAAAATAACAAGAGTTGTTGATATCTAGAGAAACTCTTAGACAACACAACAAAGGAATGCTTAGAAGAGCATGTGTAGAATCTATGAAAAAAATCTACAAAAATACTTTTGCTCAAAAGGAAATGATTAGAAACTTAAAATCTTCTAGAATGGGCTACAACTATTGCTCAAAATTCTCAGAAGATTTAAATTATATTTATGGTTGTCCACCCGTTTATGACTGGAGGACATATGCTTTTAAACCATATAAAAAGAAAAGAAGATATCAAATTTCTAAAAGAAAATGGAAACTCGAATTTAGAAAAGAACAAAGGTTTAGGAAAAAGAAGTTTATCAAAAAATATGATAAAACGAAAGGTAAAAAACATTGTAGATGTTTTAAATAGGGATATTACGTAAATGAATGCCCAGTTCATATTAAAAGAGTTATTATTCCTAATATAGAAGAATATTCCATCAATATTGGAACAATTGACGAAATTTCTGATGACAATTGTATCTATGAAATTACATCTTTTTATGACTCCACAGAGTCTGAATCTGACTCCACAAAGTCTGAATCTGAACAACCTTCAGATAAACAATTAAAAAGTTTTGACAAACTAAAAATCAATATGATTATAATAAACAAAACATTGACACAAATAAAGGTTATTCCTTTATTAACGTCTCTAAAACTTTCCAAAAAGAAAAAAATATCCTCACCTGGATATACAATCTACATGGGAAAAATGCTTAGACTTAAGCATTATCAAACCATAGAGGTAATGTTAGATGTAATCATTTTAATACCTCTTAGATACTATTTGATAATCCATAATATCCCATATCGTGCCAAGGAAAATATCTTCATCCCTCATGGGATAATTGAACCCATGACAAATCAAGCACCAACAGTCTTGATTAAAAATATTAGTCTAGAAGATTCGAATTATTTAATCAAACGATGCTATCGGAACACTAGTTATCCATAAATATGAAGATTTTCCCATCATCACATCTGAAACAGTCATAGATGATTTAGAGAATTCCGAAAAATATCGAGAATTTCGAGTCAATATGAATACACTTACTTTTGAAGAAGTAAATACAACAGACCTACATGACAGTGTGGGAGAACAATTTGAAATCACGGATGAAGACTTAGAAAAACTAAAAGAAGCAATACCTCATGGAGAAAAGAATGAGATTTATGAAGCCCCTTCTTTTAAATCTCGCTTTCTCAATAAACACACTTATATTTTTGAGCGTATGCAAGGAAATATAGAATTAAAAAGAGATGATGATTTAACATCCATCAGTCTTTTTAACAAAAGCAAAATAGAAAAGCTAAAAAAGAAAATACCCAAAAATGAAATACCTACACATAGGTTTGATCCAATTAAAAATAACTGCTCTATTTCGTAGTGGAATAGATACACCAATAATGATCATCTGTATGGACGAACGAATCATTAACAAACCACTTAGTAGCATAATTGGAGGAGCCAAATCCAATCTTGCTAATAGATTATTTGGAATAAATATTCACCCTGATTTTTGTATAAGTCTAGATGACCAAAATGTTGAAAAGACTTGTACATTATCAATAAGTCTTAAAGGAATAAAATTACTACCTGGATCAAAAATCCTAGTTATACAATGGGAACACTGCATGGCTTTAAATGATACTTCCACATTTAGATCCATCACCCCAAACAATTTTGTAAAATTATTCAATGTTGGGATTGGAAAAACAATCCAACCAAAGGTCGCGGACATATGACATCTTAAGCAAGATAATGATATCCAACTCTTTGTAAAAACCTTGAAACCAAAGGTTCAAATACAAGTAGAATATTTCAAAAAATCCTATCAATCGTATCTCTTCTTCATTGAGTCTTCCAAGGCATTATGAAGAAGGTGAAACATCTGAACCTCTAGAAGCGAGACCAAGCTTTCATATTCCTATATAAGATCCAATCAAAGGTCGTACCTTGCGACTTCTTGAAAACAAAAAATCTATTACTCCTCCTTAATGGATTTAAAGAAGAAAGCTCAATTACAAATATATATTCCTATTACTATACATCTTCCTGATTATGAGGATGTAATACTTCATGCCTTAGTCTACACTGGCGCTGAAGCTAGTTTATTTCAGCAAATCTTCATTCCTAAACAATTTTGGCTTCCTTTTGAAACCAAAATAATGCTAATCGATTTTATGGGCAAACAAGTCCCTGTTACTCATAAAGTAGCCAATCTCAAAATCTCTATACCTGGTATTTACAACAACCCTCATACTTATACCTTTAACTTTGCCTTATTACCATTAGACTTCAATATCGATTATCTGCTTGGGCTTGATAATCTTCGCCATTTTACTCCTTTTAATACCCATTTCATTGACTTTGATGAACACGTTATTCCTCGTATCCATCCTCCTGCCCGCATTGCCCCTAATTTTTCTGCAGCCCAGCATGGTGAAAAACCCAAAACCACTCTCATCGATACCAATACCTTCATCGATACCAATGCCTACATTCATCCAATTTATGCATATAACCTTCCAAATGCAACCCCTTTTGATTAAACTGTTCACAAACTCTTAGAACCTCTATATTGCAATGACCCTCTAAAATGGTTTGATAAATCTCCTCGCTATTGTTCTATCAAACTCTTAGAACAATACCAGAATACCAATATACGAGTCAATAGTATAATGGTATCTCCAATAGACAAATAAGAATTTAATAGTCAAATACAAGAACTATTAAATTTAAAATTAATACAAAAGAGCCACAGTTCACATTCTTCTGAAGAATTTATAGTATGAAATCACGCAGAAATAAAACGTGGTAAGGCCCGAATGGTCATTAATTATCGAAAGTTAAACTCTTGCACTAAGTTTGATGGTTATTTTATACCAACTGCTGAGCACCTAATTAAACTTAACTAAGGTGCTAAATACTATAGCAAATTTGATGCTAAATCAGGATTTTGGCAAATCAAGCTTGCAAACCAAACATCAATAGAATTAACAGCTTTTAGCTGTCCACAAGGGCATTTTGAACGGCTAGTTATGCCATTTGGACCACAAATATTCCAAAAGTAGATTAATTCTATTTTTTGACATTTACCTTATGTCGTTGCTTACATAGACGATATACTTGTTTTTTCTCAAATAGAGGAAGAACATAAACACCACCTTTTACATGTTATCAAAATAATGCTAAACCATGGTACTATTTTGAGTCCAAAGAAAATAAAATTATTCAAAACTAAAATAGATTTTCTAGGAAAACAAATAAAAAATTGTCAAGCACAATTACAAGACCATATATACAAAAGTTAAAGAGTTTCCCGAAAACTTTACTAATTTAAAATGACTACAAAGTTTTTTAGGACTCTTAAAGTATGGACGAAAGTTCATATCTAAACTTTCTTCCAAAATTAAAGCCTTACAAAACAAATTGGCAATCGTACAAGCCAAATACAAAATGATTAACGGTGAACAACCTCGTCGTCGGAATACAGATAAAATCCCTATTTCTTTGAGTTTAGATGAACAAAAAGAAATTAAACAAATTAAAGAATTTGTTATAAAAAAACAAATTCTTCATTTTCCAATAGAAGATGAACAAATTATATTACAAACAGATGCATCAGATTTATTCTGGTCTGGAGTCTTAGTAACAAATACAAATGAGATTGTAGCATATACTTCGACAAAATTTGCAAAACCCCAAAGTAAATATGCTACTTATGATAAAGACTTATTGGCTATAAAATTAGCCATTAAAAGCCTCAAAACATATCTACTCCATAGAGTATTTACCATAGAAACTGACAACAAATCTATTGCCTAATTTTTACAAAAAAGGACTATAAATAATCCAGAAGAAAATCTTCGACGCATACGACTTGCTTTATACCTTGAAATATTTTCCTACAATGTTAAATATATTCCTGGTTTTACTCACATTGTTGTTGATTTTCTTAGCAGACCATGAACCAAGAAGATCATAAATTTCTCAAAGACTTTGTAGAAAAAATGAAAAGAGCAGGAGAATTTACTGAAATTCTCCCTAAGAAAGCAAAGGCCCAAAAGGCGAAGTAGAGACATCTGCCCAAAACAAAAAGGCAGAAACTTCTCATGCCCAATAGGCATAAAAAACCCAAAAGGTTGATTTAAAAGCCCAAACGCAACAAGGGAAAGATCAAGCTCAACCAGCTAAAGTTTTGATTAAACAAAAAATCAGTTCTTATGCACCCTCGAAAAGGGAAAGACGTTTGCCTCTACAGTGGCAAAAGAATAGTATAACATAGCTCTCAAAGAATCAGATCCAGCTTTCTTTGAGAAAATTAATGGATGCTTCCATTCTTTACAAGCCAATGATTGGCGATCAGCAAATTATTGGCTAACACAAATTAAGAAAGGTTTCTTAAGCTTGAAGCAAACAATGGTCCAATAGACCAATCAAGAAGAAAACTATAAGAAGACCCTGGAATTATTATTGTCCAGATCTACAACAACTCAGTCTTCCTCTTTGCAAAAATTCGAACAACAACTTTTGTCGATTGAATCACTCTAAGAACTACTTGCTAACAGCCATACTTCTGATATGATTTATTTTGGTATTAAGGATTTCTTATCCTTATTACATCTGTTCGATATAAAGTCTGAAGAAACAACGAAATTAGAAGCTGAAGTTACTGTTCAGGAAAACCTTCAGCTATATCAGCAAAATATTTTGGACAAAGAAAAGTTTTTTTTATTCTTTAAGCAGCTTGAGGAAACAAACATAAAGCAATTGTTCCTTAATCAAGAAGTTTTTTTATTATTCTACTACTGAAAGGCCTACAATAATAGCTTACTTCAATGAGATTCCCAAATACCAAGTCCATCTCAAAAAAGGACTAGTACATGAAGTCTATATTAATACCAAACAGCCCGAAGATTATACAGGCTTTATTCCAGACATTTGCAAGAATAGCCTGAATCTTTACTCCACCAAATTCTCTATAATTTTTGTTTTTTGTATATGGACTATCTAAGAAGAACGAGAGTATATCAATTTATAGTCTTCAATTCAATTATGGATGCTTGTAAAACATTCAGATACTCCACCAATACTTGAAGAATTCAAACCAAGCTTATTCAATGAAGAAGAAGCTCGATGGTATGCTGCTACAAAATTTTTTCAAAAGCTAGATTTCAATTCTAAATATCTTGCCAAACAAATCATTGTTTGAAAATAATCGGTTTTCTGGATACTTTAACCAACGAGGCTGAAGATTTAGCTCAGAAAGGAAAGAAAATACAAATGTTTCTGAGAAAGATTAAATTGGGAAAATAGGACAAGCAGCTAAACAAGGGTTCTTTGCTACTCGCATGGAATACAATTCAGAAAACAATGAATTGGATGAAGAAACTATGGAAGCTTTGGCCCTCATAGATTGAAGCATGGTGGGACCATAAAAAATAACTTTACAAACACTTTCAACACCTTCAAAAGCATTCAAAAAAAGATTCCCAGCTACAGCACAGGCCAATAAATGATCTACAGTGAACAGTGTACGATCTATAGTGAACAGCGTACGATAAACACTACAGTTCAACGATGCTGAGCAATTATCGCAACACTGTAGGAAATGGTCCTTTCTTTTGCTTCAAAATGAAGCAAGCCTAGTCTATAAATTTACACACTCTCCAAAGCAAAGGCAACGAAACAAATCCAGCTTTTTATTTTTTGCTTTCTTCTTTTTGTTTCCACTTTGTTCTCTCTTTTCCTACCTCCACTATTGTAAACCTCCACTCTTGTAAATTACCTTGGAGTATTTTTGTATAAAGCTACTAAGCTTGGTGTGCTGCTGTAAACTAGTATCAGAGCCTTGTGCTCACGTTGTACTGTAAGTTTTTTCTTAATGAAATAAACTTTATGTTTGCACCTTATATTTTATTTGAGTAAACTTTTTTTTATGTTTTCTTATTAAAAGATTTGTTTTTACAATGAGTTAGTTTTTTTTAAGATTCTTCTTCTTCTTTGTATTATCTTTCTTTATGCTATGGAGTAGGAAACGAATCATAGCTGTGCTCCTATTTTATGTAGCAGTCTACTAGGGATGGTGGTCTTTGTAAGAATCCCTAACTTCCCTTAGAAAGCAACGGGAACCTTGCAGTTTTGGAAGGGTAGATGTAGCCGTAAAATAGTGGGTCAAAACAAAAATATAATACAAAAGAACAAGCCTCTTAAAAAATCAAAACTCATCTTACAAACTTATCTAGTAATAAGAAAACATAAACATCTACTCAAAATGAAAAAGATACTAATTCCCGATAACACTTACAAGTGTCAGATTACTAAAAACATTCAGAATTATGAACATATAAACCACATACCAACCACAGTTGGAAATGACCCTACCATAGTAGGAATACTGAATTTCATCGTTGATCTATTAAAAGAGATCAAAGATAAAATTTAGAATCTAGAACACAAACATAATAATACATCTAAGTTCTATTATGTTGGAACAAAACAAACAAAATAATAATGGTGAAATTGAAATCCAGAAATTTTATTATGGAATTAAAAAAATTAGATCAATCCTTTTACTTGGAGTTTTTAGAACTTCAACAAAAAGAACTCACTAGAGAAATTTCTAGTGAAAAAATTATAACTTCTATGAACAAAATCATGAAGTTATAGATTTTTATAGAAACTAATCAGAAAATTATCGGAACCACTACAGTAAGTCTCTATTTTAGTTGATTTCTGGACACATTTTTTTAATACATGAAGGTCAACCAACATGTGATCCAATGGCCTAGATCAAGGCCACTTAGATCCAATAGCTTGGATTGATCTTGAATGATAAATTCGAGATTCAGTCATAAACATCCATTTTAGGCCCAAAATCGAACGGCGACTACTTTGTGTCTGTTAACCAAATCTCTAGTTAATTTTAGAGCCGTTGGGAGTAGATTTAGAGCTCAAATTAAGCTCTATAAATAAAGAATGATGAAGAACACCTAAAGGTTACCATTGCTAAGAATTCATGGCTTTCAAATCATAATATTGAGTAATTCCAAGTGCATACAGTGCTTCCAAAGTCACAAAGTGAAAGCTGTAAGAAGGAACCCAAAATTGGAGGTTTTTGCTTCAACTATTTTCAATCTCTATTCCTTGCTCTTTTTGGTATTGTGTGTGCCTCATATTTCTCTTAAAATTGTCTTAAGTTTTGCCATTTTTTTATATTTCTTTCTTTGGGTTAAGGGCATCCCGAGAATTGTGCAAAAGCTGGGGGTTTGAGTTGAGCCCGAAAAAACTCATGTAGGGGCCGTCAGTAAAATCCCAAGTAGGTTTGAGGTGAACCGTATGAAAAAACTCATTTGTAATTTCGTGATTTTAGTGGTTTTACTCAAACATTGGTTGGGGTGGATGTAGGCTCGATTTTGAGTCCAACTATCTTAAAAATCTTCTGAATACTATTCTTTCTTATTCTTGCTTAAAAGATTTAAGTTTTAATTGAAACGAAAAATCGAAAGAAAATTTTATTTACCACAGTTCACCCTCTCCTCTTGTGGGATTATCATAAGCATAAAGAACTTCAATTGGTATCAGAGTGAAGAATCCCAAATTACGTGAGTAACATCACTTGGGAGATCCGTTTGTGCTAAGAGAAGGCTTTCTCATATTTTTTGTGGTTTTGAGATTCTTAGTTTTATGGCTTCCTCTTTGGTTGATATGAGTGAAACATTATATGAAGAAGAGGAATAAGAATAAGAAGTAGAAAAAGAAGAAGAACAGGAAGAAGAAGAAGAAGATAGAGAAAAAGACGACGAAGAAGAAGAAGGTGAGGAGGACGAGGAAGAAGAAGAAGAAGAAGTAGAAGAAAAAGAAGTAGAAGTAGAAGGAGGAGAAGAAGAAGAAGCAAAAGAGGAGGAAGAGGACGAAGAAGAAGAAGAAGAAGGGGAAGTGGAAGATGTGGAACAAGAAGAAGAAGAAGAACAAAAAGGAGAAAAAGGAAAAGAAGAAGAAGAAGATAAAGAAGATGAAGAGGTAGAAGAAGATTTAAGACAAAGAAGAAGAAGTGGAAGAAGAATAAGAAGAAGAAGAAGAAGAAGAAGAAGAAGCAACAGGAAGAAATAGAAGTAGTAGAAGAAGAAGGAATAAAAAGAAGAGAAAAAGAAGAGAAGATGAAGAAGGTGAAGAAGAAGAAGAAGAACAAAAGAAAAAGAATAAGAAGATAATAATAATAAGGAGAAGTAGGTGAATGAGAAGAAGAAGTAAAAAAAGAAGATGATGAGGAAGAAGAAGAAGAAGAGGAGGAAGAAGAAGAAGAATAAGAGGAAGAGGAGGAGAAGGTGATAGAAAAAGAAGAATAAGAAGGATAAGAAGAAGAAGAAGATGAAGATGAAGAAGAAGAAGAAGAAGAAGAGGAACAAGAAGAAGAAGAAGAAGAATAAGAAAAAGAAGAAGAAGGAGAAGAAGAACAAGAACAAGAAGTAGAAGAAGAGGAAGAAGAAGGAGAAGAAGAAGAGGAAGAAGAAGAAGGATGAAAGAAGAAGAAGAAGTAAGAGGAAGAAGAAGAAGAGGAAGAAAAAGAAGAGGAAGAGAAGAAGAAGAACTAAGAGGAGGAGGAAGAAGAAGAGGAAGATGAAGTGAAAGATGAAGAAGAAGAAGAAGAAGAAGAAGGTGAAGAAGAAGAAGAAGAAGAAGAGAAAGAAGAAGAAGAAAAAGAAGTAGGAGAAGATGAAGAAGTAGAAGAAGAAGCAGTAAGCAAAGAAGAACAAGATGTTGAACAAGAAAATATGAAGAAGAAGAAGAAGAAAAGGACGAACAAAAATAGTAAGAAGAAGAACAAGAATAATAAGAATAAGAATAAAAAGAAGAAGAAGAGGAAGAATAAGAAGAAGAAGAAGAAGAAGAAGAAGAAGCAAAAGGAAGAAGTAGTAGTAGTAGAAGAAGAAGAAGAAGGTGAAGAAGTGTAAGAAGAACAAGAAGAAGTAAAAGAAGTTGAAGAAGGTGAAGAAGAAGAAGTGGAAGAAGAAGAAGAAGAAGAAGTAGAAGAAGAAGAAGAAGAAGAAGTACTGAAGATAAAGAAGAAGATGAAAAAGAAGATGAAGAAGAAGAAGATGGTAAAGAAGAAGAAGAAGTATAAGGAAGAACAAGAAGTACTAGTAGTAGTAGAGGAAGAAGAACAAGAAGAAGAAGAATAAGTAAAAGGTGAAGAAGAAGATGAAGATGACGATGAAGAAGAAGAGGAAGAAGAAGAAGAAGAAGAAGAAGAAGAAGAAGAGAAGAAGAAGAAGGAGAAGAAGAACAAGAAGTAGAAGAAGAGGAAGAAGAAGGAGAAGAAGAAGAGGAAGAAGAAGAAGGATGAGAGAAGAAGAAGTAAGAGGAAGACGAAGAAGTGGAAGAAAAAGAAGAGTAAGAGAAGAAGAAGAAATAAGAGGAGGAAGACGAAGAAGAGGAAGATGAAGTGAAAGAAGAAGAAGAAGAAGAAGAAGAAGAAGAACAAGAAGAGGAAGAATAAGAATGAGAA
>JAIUJO010000759.1:90000-105000 GCA_023846275.1 Vanilla planifolia
GAATAGAGATTATGGATTAAAGATTAGAGATTAAGGATTATAGATTACAGGTTAGGGATTATAGATTAGGAATTAAATATTAGTGATTAGGGTTTATAGATTACAGATTAAGGATTAATGATTAAGGATTAAGGATTGATTAGGGATTACAAATTAAGGATTCAAGATTAGGGATTGGAGAACAGGGAGAAGGAAGAAAGGAGGAAGGAAGAAGAAGAAGGAAGAAAGAAGAAGAAAGAAGGAAGAAGGGAGAAGTAAGATAGAAGAAGAAGAAAAAGAGAAGGAAGAAGAAGAACAAAACAAGAAGAAAAAGAAGTGGAGAAGAAGAGGAAGAATAAAGAAGAAAGAAGAAAGAAGAACCATGAAATAAGAAGAAAGAAATAAGAAGAAAGAAGCAAGGTGGAAGGAAGAAGTAGGAAGGAAGAAGGAAGAAGAAAGAAGAAAGAAGAAAGAAAAAAAATAAAGAAAATTGAAGAAGAAGAGGAAGAGGAAGAACAAGTAGAAGGAGAAGGAGGAGAAGGAGAAGCGAAAACAGAATAAAAAGTAGATGTAGATGGAGAAGGAGATTGAGAAGGTGATGGAGAAGGAGAAGGAGAATTAGAAGGAGAAAGAAGAGGAGAAGAAGAAGGAGAAGATGAAGAAGAAGAGGAAGAAATCAAAGTAGTAGAAGAAGAAGAAGAAGAGGAAGAAGTGGAAGAAGAAAAAAAAAGAAAGAGAAAAAGAAGAAGAGGAAATTGAAGAGGAAGAAGAAAAAATAGAAGCAGAAGAAGAAGAAGAAGAAGAGAAGAAGTTGTAGTAATAGAAGAAGAATAAGAACAACAACATGAAGAAGAAGAAGAAGAAGACGAAGGAGAGGAAGAAGAAGAAGAAGAAAACGAAAAAGACGAAGAAGAACAAGTGGAAGAAGATGAAGTAGAGGAGGAAGAAAATGAAAAAGAAAAAGAAGAAGAACAACAAGAAGAAGAAGTGGAGGATGAGGAAGAAGAGGAAAGACTATTAAGGATGGATTATAGATTAGGGATTAGGGATTATGGAATAGAGATTAGAGATTTCAAATTATAAATTATAGATAAAGAATTAATGATTAGGGATTATGTGTTAAAGATTAAGGTTTAAGGACTAGAGATTAAGGATTAGAGATTATGGATTAAGGATGGATTAGAGATTAGGGATTAGAGATTAAGGATTAGGGAATAAAATATTTGGATTTGTGATTAGGAAGGGTTGGATTAGGGATTACAAATTTAAGGATAAGAGATTAGGGAGGGAAGGATTAAGGAGTATGGTTCAGAGAATATGGATTAAGGATTATGAAGAAGAAGTAGAAGAAGAATAAGGTGAAGATGAAGAAGAAGAAGAAGAAGAGGAAGATGAAGTAGAAAAGGAAAAAGAAGAAAAAGGAGGAGAAAAAGAAGAAGTAGAAGAAAAAGAAGTGGATGAAAAAGAAGAAGAAGAAGAAGAAGAGGAAGAAGAAGAAGAATAAGGAGAAGAAGAATGAGAAGGAGAAGAGTGAGAAGAAGAAGAAGAGTAAGGTGAAGAAGTTGAAAGGAAGAAGAAGAAGAAGAAGAAGTGGAAGAAGAAGGAGAAGAAGAAAAAGAGAAAGATGAGAAGAAGAAGTACAACAACAAGAAGATAGAAAGAAAAAGATGAAGAAGATGAAGATGGAGAAATAGATGAAGAAGCAGGAGAAGAAGTAGAAGTAGAACAAAAAAAAGAAGAAATAAAAGAGGAAGAAAAAGAAGAAGAAGAAGAAGAAGAAGAAGAAGAGGAAGAAGAAGAAGAAGAAGATGATGAAGAAGAAGAGGAAGAGGAGGAAGAAGTTGAAGAAGGAAGAAGTAAAAGAAGAGGAAGAATGAAAGGATTAGGGATTAAGGATTAAGGGTTAAGAATTAGTGATTAAGGATTAAGAATGGATGCAAATGGGATTAGGTATTAGAGATTATGGATTTGGGATTATGGAATAAGGATTAAGGATTTAGGATTCAAGATTATGGATTAGAGATTAGGGATTAGAGATTAGGGATTAATGAGTTGAGATTAAGTGATTAGGATTAAGATTAGAGATTAGGAATAAAGGATTAGGAATAAAGGATTAGGAATTAAGAATTAAGGATTAAGGGACTAGAGATTATGGATTACGAAATTTGGATAATAGATTCTGGATTATTGATTAGGGATCAAGTGTTAGGGATTAGGATTTAAAGATTAGGGATTTATGGTTGCGGATTAGGGATTAGAAATTAGGGATTCAACATTATGGACTATAGATTAGGGATTAGATATTAGAGATTAGGGATTTGGGTTTAGAGACAAAGGATTAAATATTAGCGATTATGGATTAAGGATGGGGTTAAAATTAGGGATGAAGGATTTGGGTTTAAGGATTAAAGAATAGAGATTAGGGATTACTGATTAGAGATGCATAGATTAGGGATTACAAATTTAGGGATAAGAGATTAAGGAGGGAGGGATAAAGGAGTAGGGATTAGGAAAGAGGGATTAAGGATTAAGAAGAAGAAGAAGGTGTAGAAGAAGAGGAGGTAGAAGAACAACAACAACAACAAGGGGAAGAAGAAGAAGAAGAAGAGGAGGACGAAGAAAAAGAGGATGATGATGAAGAAGAAGAAAATATGGAAGAAGAAGAAGAAGAAGAAGAAATAGAAGAAGAGGGAGAAGAAGAAAATGAAGAAGAGGAAGAAGAAGAAGAAGAAGAAGATGAAGAAAAAGAAGAACAAGAATAAGAAGGAGAAGAGTGAGAAGAGAAAGAAGAAGAAGAAGAAGAAAAAGAAGAGGAGAAAGAAGAAAAAGAAGAAGAAGAAGAAGAAGAGGAGGTAGAGGAAGAAGTAGAAGAAGAAGAAGAATAAGTAAGAGAAGTGTAAGAGGTGGAAGAAGAAGAAGAAGAAGGAGCAGAAATTGAAGAAGAAGAAGAAATAAAAGAGGAAAAGGAAGATGAAGAAGAAGAAGAAGAGAGGAAGAAAAGATGAAGTAGAAGAAAAAGACAAAGAGGATGAAGAAAAAGAAGAAATAAAAGAAGAAGAAGAAGAAGAAGGAGGAGGGGTAGGAGGAGGAGGAAGAGAAGAAGAAGACGAAGAAGAAGAAGGAGAAGAAATAGAGGAGGAAGAAGTAGGAGAAGGAGAAGAAGAAGAAGAAAAAGAAGAATAAGTTGAGTCAAAAGAAGAGGAAGAAGAACAAGAAGAAGAAGAAGAAATAGAAGAAAAAGAAGAAAAAGAAGAAGACGAATAAGAGGAAAAAGAGGAAGAGGAAGAAGTGGAAGGAAAAAAGAAGATGAGGAAGAAGAAGTAAAAGAAGAAAAAGAAGAAGAAATGAAAGAAGAAGAAGAAGAAGTAGAAGAAGATTAAGAACAAGAAGAAGAAGAGGATGGTGAGGAAGAAAAGGAAGAAGAAGAAGAAGAAGAAATAACAGCAAAGAAGAAGGAGAAGAAGAAAAATAAGAAGAAGAAGAAGAAGAAGCAGTAGTAGAGGAAGAAGAAGATGAAGAAGAACAAGAACAAGAACAAGAAGAAAAAGAAGAAGAAGAAGCAGATAAGGAAAAATAGGAAGAGAAAGAAGTAGAGATGTAGAAGTAATAGAAGAAGAAAAGAAGAAGAAGAAGATGAAGAAGTGGAAGAAGAAGTAAAAGAAGAAGAAGAAGATTAAGAAGGAGAAGAAGAAGAGGAAGAAAAAGAAGATGAAGATAATAAATTAGAATAAGATGAGTAAGAAGAAGAAGAAGAGGAGGGGGAAGTAGTAGTATAAGAGGAAGAGGATTAGGGATCAGTGATTAGGGATTAGGGATTAAAGATTAAGGAATGAAAGATTAGGGATTATGTATTTAGGAATACAGACTAAAGATTAAGGAGGGAGATATTAGGGATTTGGGTGTTAGTAATTAGGGATTAAGGTTTGGAGATTAACGATTATGGGTTAGGGATTAGTGATTAGAGATTTATTAGGGAGGGATTAGAGATTTGGGATTATGGAATACAAATTATTTGTAAGGGATGGAGGGATTGGGGACTAGGGATTAGGAATTAGGTATTATAGATTGGGGAATAGGGAGGAAGGTATTAGGTATTGGGCATTATAGTTTAGGTCTTAAGGATTTTGGATTAGGAAGTAGGCATTAGGGATTAGGGAAGAAGATGGGGAAGAAGAAGTACAAGAAGGAAGAATAAGAGGAAAAATTTGTAGAAGAAGAAGAGGAAGAAGGAGAGGAAGAATAAAGAAGAAACAAGAAAGAATAAAGAAGAAGGAAGAAGGAAGAAAGAAGAAGGTAGAAGAAAGAAGGAAGGTGGAAGGAAGAAGAAAGAAGAAAGAAGAAGAAGAAAAAAGACAAAGAAGGAGGATGTAGAGAGGAGGAGGACAAAGAGAAGGAGAACGAGAAGGAGATGGAGAAGGAGAAAGTGAAGGACAAGGAGAAAGAGCAAAAGAAGGAGAAGGAGAATGAGAAAGATAAGGAGAAGGAGAAGGTGAAGAAGTAGTAGTAGTAGTAGAAGAAGAAGAAGAAGAAGAAGAAGAAATAGAAGAAGAGGAAGGAGAAGAAGAAGAAGAAGAAGAAAAAGAAGAAGACGAAGAAGAGTATGGGGAGGAAGAAGAAGAAGAAGAAGAGTAAGATGAGGAAGATGTGGAAGGGGTAGAAGAGAAAGAAGTAGAG
The DNA here is from genome assembly GCA_023846275.1 of Vanilla planifolia. Lineage (NCBI taxonomy): Eukaryota > Viridiplantae > Streptophyta > Magnoliopsida > Asparagales > Orchidaceae > Vanilla > Vanilla planifolia. The sequence continues at coordinate 94,654 of JAIUJO010000759.1, forward strand.
GAAGAAGAATTACATGAAAAGAAGAAAATTGAGAAAAAGAAGAACGGGAAGAAGAGGAGGAGAAAGAAGTAAAAGAAGGAGAAGAAGATGAGAAGAGGAAGAAGAAGAAGAAGAAGAGGAAGATAATGAAGAAGAAGAAGAAGTAAAAGAAGAAGAAGAAGAAGAGTAAGGTGAATAAGATTAGTAAGAAGAAGAAGAAGAAGAGGAAGAAGAAGAAGAAGTGGAAGAAGAAGAAGAAGGAGAAGAGGAAGAAAAAGAAGGAGGGGAAGAAGAGGAAGAAGAGGAAGAAGAGATTGATTAAGGATTAAGGGTTAGGGTTTATGGATTAGGGACTAAGGAGGGAGGGATATAGGATTAGTAGTTAAGGATTAAGATTAGGAATTACATATTAGAGATTAAAAAATTAGGGATTGAGGATTATCAATTAGGGATTAGGAATTAGGGTTTAATGACTAAGGATTAGCGATTAGGGAGTAAATGTTAATGAATATGTTGTAGGGATTAAAGATTAAGTATTAAGGATTAGGGTTAAAGATTAGGGATGAAGGAATTAATGATTAGGGATTAGGGATTAAGGATTAAGGATTAAGGGATTACTTGCCAAAGATTATGATTAAGGGTTTAGTATTTGGGATTATAAATTAGGGAATAGAGATTAAGGATAAGGAATTAAAGATTAGTAATTATGGATTTCAGATCCAAGATTATGGATTAGAGATTAGGGATCAGGTATTAGGGATTAGGGTTTAAGGATTAATAATTAAAGATTAAGGATTAGGGATTAGAAATTAGGAATTCATAATTATGGATTACTGATTGGGAATTAAGGATTAGGGATTAGGTATAATGTATTACAGTTCAGGGATTACAAAATAGGAATTAGAGTTTAGGGACTAGAGATTAAGGATTATAGATCAAAGAAGGATTAAGGATTAGGGATTATGGATTAAGGAATAAGGATTAAGGAATAAGGATAAGAGATTAGTGATTAAGGATTACAAATTTAGGGATAAGGGACAAGGGAGGGTGGGATTAAAGCTAAGGGATAATGGAATAAGGATTAAGGATTACAAAGAAGAAGGAGAAGAAGAAGAACAACAAGGAGGAGGAGAAGAAGAAGAAGAACTAGAAGAAGAAATGAAAGAAGAAGAAGAAGAAGAAGAAGAAGAAGAAGAAAATAAGGAAGAAGAAGAAAAAGAAGAAGAAGAAGAAGAAAAAGAAGAAGAGGAGGAAGAAGAAGATGAAGAAGAAGAAAGAGAAGGAGAAGAGAAAGAAGAAGAAGAAGAAGGAGAAGGCGAAAAGTTGAAGAAGAAGGAGAAGAAGTGGAAGATGAAGCGAAAAAAGAAGAAGAGGAAGAAGAAGAAGAAAAAGAAGAAGAAGAGAAGAAGAAAAAGGTGAAGAAGAAGAAGAGGAAGAGGAAGATGAAGAAGAAGAGGAAGATGAGAAAGAGAAGGAAGAAGAAGATGAAGATATGAAAGAAGAAGAAGAAGAAGAAATGAAGAAGAAGAAGAAAAAATGAAGAAGAAGTGAAAAAAGAAGTAGATTACAGATCAACTATTAGGGATTATGAATTATAGATTAGGGATTAGAGATTATGAAATAAAGGATTAGAGAATAGATTCAAAAAATATGGATTAAACATTAATGAGGTAGGAATTAGGGATTAAGAATAAGGGATTTATGAGTAAAAAATTAAGGATTAAGATTATGAATTAGTTATTAGTAATTAGAAATTATCAATTAAGAAGGGAGAGATTATGAAAGTGGGATTAGGGATTAAGGAATTTGGATTAGGAATTATGGAGGGAGGGATAAGGGATCAAAGATAAGGTATTAGGTATTACAAATTATGGATTAAGGATGTAAGGATTTGATATTAGCCATTATAGATTACGAATTAGGGATTAGAAATTAGGGCTTTGATATTATGGATTATAGATTAGAGGTTAGGGATTATGGATTAGGTATTAGAGAATAAGGTTTAGGATTTAGAGATTAAGGATTAAGAATTAGGCATTATGAATTAAAGATCAATTCGAATTTAAAGATTAAGGTTTAGGGATTAAGGAATAGAGATTAGAGATTAGTGATTAGGGAGGCATGGATTAGGGATTACTATCTTAGGGATAAGAGATTAGGGAGATAGGGATTAAGGAATAGGGATTAGGGAATGGGGATTAAGAATTACAGAGAAAAGGGAGAAGAGGAAGAGGAGGAGGAAAAAGAAGAACAAAGAGAAGAAGAAGAAGAAAAATAAGATGAGAAGAAGAAGAAGAGCAAGACAAAGAAGAAGAGGAAGAAGAAAATAAAGAGAAAGAAGAAGTAGAAGAAGAAGAAAAAGAAGATGATGATGGGGGAGAAGCAAAAAAAGAAGAAAAATAAGAAAAATAAGAAGAGGAACAAGAAAAAGAAGAAAAATAAGAAGAGGAAGGAAAAGAGTAAAAAGAATAAGAAGAAGAAAAAGAAGAAGAGGAGGAAGAAGGAGAAGAAGAGGAAGAAGAAGAAGAAGAGGAAGAAGAAGAAGAAGAAGAAGATGATGATGATGAGAAGGAGAAGAGTAAGAGGAAGAAGAATAAGAAGGCTAAGAACTTGAAGAAGAAGAAGAAAAAGATGAAGATGAAGAAGATGAAGATGATGAGGAAAAGAAGAAGAAGAAGAAGAAGAAGAAGAAGAAGAGAAAGAAGAAGAAGAAGAAGAAGAAGAAGAGAGGAAGAAAAAAATAAAGTGGAAGAAGAAGAAGAAGTTGAAGAGGAAGAAGAAGAAGAAGGAAATGAAGGAGGAAGAAATAGAAGAAAAAGAAGAAAAGAAGAAGAAGAACAAATAAAGGAAGACGAAGAGGAAAAAGAGGAAGAAGAAGAAGAAGAAGAAGAAGAGGTGGAAATGGGAGAAGAGGAAGAATCAGAGATGCAGTACAAGAAGAGGAAGAAAAGGAGAAGAAGAAAAAGAAGAAGAAGAAGAGGAAGAAGAATAAGAAGAAAAAGAAGTAGAAGTAGAAGAAGAAGAAGAAGAGGATGATTAAGGAGCAGAAGAAGAGGATGATTAAGGAGCAGAAGAAGAAGGAGAAAAAGAAGATGAAGTAGAGGAAGAAGAAGAAGACGAAGATAAAGAAGAAGAAGATGAAGAGGAAAAAAGATTAGCAGTTAGGGATTAGGGTTTAAGGAATGAAGGATTCGGGATTAGATATCAAGAAATACGAATTAAAGATTAAGAAGCGAGGGATTAAGGATTAGAGATTTGGGTGTTAGCAATTATGGATTATGGTTTAGGGATTATTGAGTGTGGGTTAGGGTTTAGGGATTAAGGAGTGAGGGACTAGAGAGGGGGGATTAGGGAGTACAGACTATGGGATAGGGAGGGAGGAATTAGGGATTAGAGATTAGGTATTAGGGATTACAGATTAGCAATTAGGGAGGAGGGATAAAGTATTAGGCATTATAGTTTAGTGATTAGGGATTATAGAGTAGAGATTTCTGATTAGTTATTAAGGATTAGGCTTTAGAGATTAAGAAATATGGGTTAGGAAGTAAGGATTTAAAATTAGGGAAGAAGATGAGGAATAGGAAGTGGAAGGAGGAATATAAAAGAAGAAGAGGAAAATGTAGTAGTAGAAGAAGTGGAAGAATAAAGGAGAAAATAAGAAGAGTAAAGTAGAAAGAAGAAGGAAGAAGAGAGAAGGAAGGTGGAAGGTGGAAGGAAGAAGCAACAAGGAAGAAGGAAGAAAGAAGGAGAAAGAAGAAAGAAGGAAGAAGAAGGAAGAAGAATAGAAAGAAGTGGAAGAAGAAGGAGAAGGAGAAGGAGGAAATAGAGGAGGAGATGGAGAAGGAAAAGGAGATGGAGAAGAAGAAGGAGAAGGAGAAGGAGAAGGAGATGGGAAGAAGAAAGAGAAGGAGAATGAGAAAGACAAGGAGATGGAGAAGGAGAAGGAGCAGAAGAAGAAGAAGAAGAAGAAGAAGAAATAGAAGAAGAAGCAAACGAAGAAAAAGAAGACGAAGAGTAAAAGGAAGAAGAAGAGTAAGATAAGGAAGAAGTAGAAGAGAAAGAAGAATTACAAGAAAAGAAAAAAATGGACAAAAAAGAGGAGAAGGGGTGTGGAAGAAGTAGAAGAAGACAAACAAGAAGAAGAAGATGAAGAAGAAGAGAAAGATGATAATGATGATGAAGACGAAGAAGAAGTAGTAGAAGAGGAAGTAGAAAAAGAAGAAGAAGAGAAACATAAGAAAGCTAAGGAAGAAGAAGAAGAGGAAAAAGAAGAAGAAGAAGAAGGAGGAGGAGAAGAAGAGGAAGAGAAAGATTAGATGGATTATAGATTAAGGATTAGGAGTTAGGGATTGGGGATTAGGTATTAAAGAGGGAGGGATATGGGATTAGGTGTTAGGGATTAAGGTTTAGATATTACAGATTAGAGATTAAAAATTAGTTATTAGGGGTTATCAATTAGGGATTAGGGATTAAAGTGTAAGGATTAAGGTATAAGTAATAAAGATAAAAGATTAAGGACTAGGGATTAGGGTTAAGGATTGGGGATGAAAGGATTAAAGATTAAGGATTAGGATTAAGAATCAAGAGTTAAGAGATTATATACTAAGGATTAGAGAATAGAGATTTAGAATTTTGAATTATGGATTAGCAAAATAGAGATTAGGGATAAAGGACAAGAGATTAGTGATTAGGGATTTAGGATTATAGATTAGAGATCAAGAATAAATTATTAAGGATTAGAGTTTAAGGATTATGGATTAGGGATTAGAAATTAAGGATTTTAGATTATTGGTTATAGATTATGGATTAAGCAATAGGGGTTATGGTTTAGGGATTATAGGTTAGGATAAAGAGATTAGGGATTAGAGATTTAGGATCAAGGATTAGGGATTATGGATTAAGGATGGATTAGGGATTAAGGATTGAGGAATAAAGATAAGTGATTAGTGATTATAAATTTTGAGATAAGAGACTAGGGAGGGTCGAATGAAAGAGTAGGGATAACAGAATAAGGAATAAGGATTACGAAGAAGGCGGAGGAGAAGAAGAAGAAGAAGAGGAGGAGGAAGAAGAAGAAGAAGAGGAGGAGGAAGAAGAAGAAGAACAAAGAGAAGAAGAAGAAGAATAAGGAGAAGAAGAAGAAAATGATGATGATGAAGAAGAAGAAGAAAAAGAATATGAGGAAGAAGTAGAAGAAGAAGAGGAAGATGAAGAAGATGAAGAAGAGGAAGAAGAAGAAAAAGAAGAAGAAGAAGAAGAAGAAGAAGAAGAAGAAGAAAAAGAAGTGGAGAAAGAAGAAGAAGAAGAGGAAAAAGAAGGGCAAGAAGAAGAAGAAGAATTGGAGGAGAAAAGCAAGAAGAAAAAGAAGAAGAAGAAAAAGGTGAAGAAGTTGAAGAAGAAGAATAATAAGAAGAAGAATAAGATAAAGAGGAAAAGTAGAAGAAGAAGAGGAAGAGGAAGAAGAGAGAGATGAAGAAGAAAAAGAAGAAGAACAAGAAGAAGGGACGAAGAAAAAGATGAAGGAGAAAAAGAAGAGGAAGAAGAAGAAATAAATGAGGGAGAAATAAATGAAGAAGAAGAAGAAGAAGAAGAAGTTGAAGAAAAAGAAGAAGTAAAAATGGAAGAAGAAGAAGAAGGAGAAAAAGAAGAAGGAATAGAAGAAGAAGAAGATGAAGAAGAAGAACAAGAAATTGTAGAGGAAGAACACGAGGAAGAAGAAGTGGATGAAAAAGAAGAAGAAGAAGAAGAACATGAAGAAAAAGTGGAAGAAGAAGAAGAAGAGGGAAAAGGAAGAAGAGGAATAAGAAGAGACATAGAAGAAGTAAAAGAAGAAGAGGAAGAAGAAGAAGAAAGACAAGAAGTGGAAGAAGAAGAAGAAAGAGAAGAAAAGGAGTCAGAAGAAGAAGGAGAAGAAGAGGAAGAAGAAGAAGAAAAAGACGAAGAACAAGAAGAGAGAAAGAAAAAGATGAAGAAGAGGAGGAGGATGAAGAAGAAGAAGAAGAAGAAGAAAAAGAAGAAGAATAATAACAAAAAGAAGAAGAAGAAGAAGGAGAAGAAGAAAAAGAAGAAGATGAAGAAGAAATAGAAGAAGATGAAGAAGAAGAAGAAGAAGAGAAAGAAGAAGAGGAAGAAGAAGAAGAAGTAGAATAGGAAGGAAAAGAAGGAAAAAAAGAAGAGGAAGAAGATGAGACATAGAGGAACAAGAAGAAGATGAAGAAAAAGAGGAAGTAGAAGAAGAAGAAGAAGAAGAGGTGGAAGAAGAAGAAGAAGAAGAGGAAGATGAGGAAAAAGTGGAAGAAAGAGAAGACAAAGGTAAGGAAGAAGAAGAAGAAGAAGAAGAGAAAGAGGAAGAAAAGAAGTAGAAGAAGTAGAAGTAGAAGAGACAGTTTAGGGATCAGGGGTTAGGGATTATGGATTAAGGAATGACAGATTAAGAATTAGGTATCAGGGAATACGAATTAATGATTAGGTAGGGAGGGATTAGGGGTTAGGGATATGTTACTTAGGAATTAGAGATTAAGGTTTAGGGATTAGTTGTTAAGGATTAGAGATTAAGGATTATAGAGGGAGGGATTAGGGGATAAGGGTTAGAGAATACAAATTATGGATTAGGGAGGGAAGGATTTGGGATTAGAGATTAGGTATTAGGGATTATAGATTAGGGAGAGAAGGATTAAGTACTAGGCATTATAGATTAGAAATTAGGGATTAGAGATTAGAGATTATAGATTAGAAATTAAAGACTAGGGTTTAAGGATTAAGGATTATCAATTAAGGTGTAACGATTAAGGATTAAGAGTTAGGAAAAAAGAGGAGGAAGAAGAACTAGAAGAAGGAATAAGGAAGAAGAAGAAGAGGAAGAAAAATAGGAAAAAGTAGTAGAAGAAGAAGAAGAGGAAAAGGAAGAATAAAGAAGAAAGAAGAAAGAATAAGGAAGAAAGAAGAAGGAAGGAAGAAGATGAAAGAAGGAAGAAGGAAAGTGGAATGAAGAAGGAAGAAGATCGAAGAAAGAAGAAAGAAGAGAAAGAAGAAGAAGAAGAAAGAGAAGGAGAAGGAGAAACAGAAGGAGGAGGACATTGAGAAGGAGGAGAAAGAGAAGTAAAAAGAGAAAGAGATGGAGAAGAAGAAGGAGAAGGAAAAAAAGAAAGATTAAGAGATGGGTAAGGAGAAGAAGAAGGACAAGGAGAAGAAGAAGAAGGAGAAGAAAAGGAAAAAGAAAAAGAAATCAAAGAAGAAGAACAAGAAGAAGAAAAGAATAAGGATAAAAAGAAGAATAAGAAGAGAAAGAAGATGAAGAAGAGGAGGAATAAGACGTAGAAGAAAAAAAAGAAGATGAAGAAGAGGAAGAAGAAGAAGAGGAATAAGAAGTAGAAAGAAGAAGAAGAAGAAGAAGAAGAGGAAGAAGTAAAAGAAGAAGAAAAGGAGGAAGAAGAAGAAGAAATAATAGAAGGGGATGATGGAGAAGAAGAAGAGGAAGATGATAAAGAAGAGGAGGAAAAAGGAGAATAATATGAGGAAGAAGAAGAGGAGGAAAAAGGATAAGAGGAAGAAAAAGAAGAAAGAGAAGAAGAAGAGATGGGTTAGGGATTAGGGGTTAGGGATTAAGAATTAGGGATTAACGAATGAGGTTATGGATTAGGTATTTAATGTTATGGATTAGGGATTATTGTTTAGAGATCATGGATTAGAGATTATGGATTAACAATTATAGAATAAGGATTAGGGAATAAGTAATAGGGATTAAGAATTAGGGATTAGGGTTAAAGTGATTAATGATTAAGGATTACGGATTAAGTACTCAGGATTAAGGGATTAATTACTAAGGATTGTAGATTAAAGATTTAGGAATGAGGATTATAGATTAGAGATTTATGATTTTAGATCAGTGATTCGAGATTCGGGATTTGGGATTCAGGATTAGAGGTTAGAGATTATTGGTTATTTATTACAGAATAACAAATTATAATTAGGATTTGGGACTAGAGATTTGAGATTAAGGATTCAAGATTTGGAAATGTAGATTATGGATGAGGGAGGGATTTGGGATTTGAGAGTAGGCATTAGGGACTAGGGATTGGGTATTAGGGAGGAATAGATTAGGAATTTGGCAATAGAGGTTAGACATTAGAGACTATGGATTACATTTAGGGATTAGGATATAAGGATTAATTATAGAAGATTAAGGATTGCAAATGAAGGAGCAGGGATTTGGGAATAAGTGATAGGGATGAGGGATTAAGGATGGTAGATTAGGGACTATGGATAAGGTATTTGGGATGGAGCAATTAATGATTAGGGATGAGGGATTGAGGATTAACGATTAAGTATTAGTTATAGAAGACTAAGGATTTAGGATTAGGGATTATGGATTTGGGATTCAAGTTTAGAGATTATGGATTAGAGATTAGTGATTAAGGATTTGGGAATTAGGATTAGGTATTAGAGATTAGGGAGTAGAGATTAGAGATTAATGAATTATGATTGGGAATAAGCATTAAGAATAATGAAGAAGTAAAAGGAGAAGAAAAAGAAGAAGGAAAAGGAGAAAGACAAGGAGAGGGAGAAAGAGAAGAAGAAGGAGAAGGAGAAGAAGAAGAAGACAAGTAAAAGAAGAAGAAATAATAGAAGAAGAAGAAGGAGAAGAAGAAGAAGAAGAAGAAGAAGGGGAAGAAGAAGAAGAAAGAGAGGAAGAGAAGAATAAGAAAAGAAGAAGGTGAAGAAGAAGAAGAATGGGAAGAATAAGAAGAGAAAGAAGAAGTAGAAGAAGAAGAAGAAGATGAAGAGGAAGATGATGAAAAAGAAGAAGAAGAAGAAGAGGAAGATAAGGAAGATGAGGAAGAAGAGGAAGAAGAGGAATTAGAGATTAGTGATTAAGGATTACAAATTAGGTAATTGAGATTAGGGATTAAGGATTAAAGATTAGTGATTATGGATTATGGATTCAAGAATAAGAATTAGAGATTAGGGATTAAGGACAAGAGATTAAGTAATTATAATTAATATTAAGTATTAGAGATTATAGATTAATGATTAAGGATTAAGGATTAGAGATTAGGGATTAGGGATTAAGGATTAGGGATTATGGATTATAGATTAGGGATTAAGGATTAAGTATTAAGTATTAAGTATTATTGATTAGGGATAGGGATTAAGGATTAAGAATTATGGATAAAGGATGGATTATGGATAAGGGTTTAGAGATTAAGGAATAGATATTAAAGAGAGATGGATTAGGCATTATAATTAGGGATTAGGGAATAAGGATTAAGAATTACGAAGTACAACGAGAAGAAGAAGTAGAAGAAGAAGAAGACGAAGAAAAAGTAGAAGAAGAAGATGAAGAAGAAAAAGAAAAAGAAGAAGAAGAAGAAGAAGAAGAAGAAGGAGAAGAAAAGAAGAACAAAAGAAAGGAGAAGAAGAATAGGAGGAAGAAGAAGAGGAAAACGAAGAAGAAGAAGAAAAAGAAGGAAAGGAACAAGAAGAATAAAATAAGAAGAAATAGACGAACAAGAAAAAGAAGAAAAAGGAAAAGAGAATGAAGGAAAAGAAGAAGAAGATGAAGAAGAAGTAGACAAAGAAGATGAAGGAGAAGGAGAAGCAGAAGAAGAAGAAGAAGAAGAAGAGACAGAAGAAGAAGAAGTGGAAAAAGAAAAAGAAAACGTAGACGTAAAAGAAGAAGAGGAAGAAGAAGATGAAGAAGAAGAAAAACAAAAAGAAGTAAAGAGTCAAAGAAGAGAAAGAAGAAGGAGAAGAAGATTAAGAAGGAGAAGAAGAAAAGGAAGAAGACGAGTGAGAGTGAGAAGGAGGACGTGGAGAAGGAGGAGAAGGAGAAGATGAACGAGAATGAGAAGGAAAAGGATACAGAGAAGGAGACAGAGAACTAGAAGGAGATGGAGAAGGAGAAGGAGAAAGAGAAGGAGAAAGAAAGAGAGGAGGAGGAGGAGAAGAAGAAGAAAAAAAAGAAGAAGAAATACATGTTGAAGAAAAAGAAGAAGAAGAATAAGAAGAAGAAGAAAAAAAGGAAATAAAGGAAGAAGAAGAAGAAGAATAGGAAGAAGTAGAACAAGAAAATAAGAAAAGGACAAAAAGAAGTCGAAGAAAGGGATGAAGAAAAAGAGGAAGGAGAAGGAGGAGAAGAAGAAGAAGAAGAAGAAGAAGAAGAAGAAGAAGAGGAGGTAGAAGAAGAAGAAGAAGAAGAAGAAGAAGAAGAAGATATAAGAAAAAAACGAAAAGAAGAAGAGGAAGATGTGAGAGAAGAGGAGGAAGAAGAAGAAAAAACAAGAGGAGGAAGAAGAAGAAGACAAAGAGGAATAAGAAATGGATTAGGGATTAGTGATTAGGGGTTAGGGATTAAGGAGAAGAAGAAGA
>JAIUJO010000759.1:110000-127500 GCA_023846275.1 Vanilla planifolia
GAAGAGGATGAAGAAGAGGAAGAAGATGAGGAAGAAGAAGAAGAAGAAGAGGAAGAAGAAGAAAAGGAGAAGGTGGAGAAGTAGAGGAAGAAGAAGAAGAAGAGGAAGAAGAGATGGATTAGTGATTAAGGATTAGTGGTTAAGGATTAGGGATTAAGGATTAAGGATGTAAGGATTTCAAATTAGGTGTCAGGGATTAAAGATTAGGGATTAGAGATAAGAGATTAGGGATGAGGGATTTTTTATTAGTGTCAATGGAATAGGTATTAGAAACTAAGGGATTAGGATTAGGATTAGAAAAGGTATTAAGATTTAAGGATTAATGTTAAGGATTAGAAATTAGGGACTAAAGATTTCGAAATATTGATTATAAATTAGGGATTCCTTGTTAAGAATTAAAGATTAAGGATTAAGGATTAGGGTTTAGGAATTAGGGAGAAGAAACAAGTAAGAAGAAAGTTAGAAGAAGAAGATGAAGGAAGAAAGAATAAGGAAGAAAGGAGAAGAAGAAGAAGAGGAAAAAGAAGAAGAGGAAAAAGAAGTAAGTGAAGAAGAAGAAGAAGGGGAAGAAAAAGAGAGAATAAAGAAGAAAGAAAAAGAAAAAGGAAGAAGGAAGAAGGAAGGAGGAAGGAAGAAGGATGAAGGAAGAATAAAGAAGAAAGAAGAAAGTAGAGAGAAGAAAGAAGAAAGAAGAAAGAAGGAAGAAGAAAAGTGGAAAAAGAAGAAGAAGAAAAAGGAGAAGGAAAAGGAGATGGAGGACGAGGAGAATATGGAGGAGAAGGTGAAGAAGGAGAAGGACAAGGGGAAGGGGAAGGTGAAAGAGATGAAGAAGGAGAAGCAGAAGTAGAAGGAGTAGGAGACAGAGAAGGAGAAGGTGAAGAAGAGGGGAAAGGAGAAGGAGGTGAAGGAGAAGAAGAAGAAGTAGAAGAAGAAAAAGAAGAAGAAGAAGAAGATGAAGAAGAAGAAGAAGATGAAGAAGAAGAAGAAGAAGAAATAGAAGAAGAAGAAGATGATGATGATGATAATGATGATGGTAATGATAATGATGAAGAAGAACATGAAAAGAAGAAGGAGAAGAAGAAGAAGAAGAATAAGAAGATGAGGTTGAAGAAGTAAATGAAGAAGAATAAGAAGAAGAAGACGATGAAGACGACGACGAAGAAGAAGAAGTGGAAGAAGAAGAGAAGGAATAAAGAAGAAAGAGGAAGGAACAATGAAGATGGAAGAAAGAAAGAAGAAAGAAGAAGAAAGAAGAAAGGAAAAAGTAGAAAGAACAAAGAAGGAAGAAGAAAGAAGGAAGACGAAGAAGATGAAGTAGAAGAGAAGAAGAAAAAGAAGAAAGAAAAGAGGAGGATGAGGAGAAGGAGGAGAAAAAGGTCAAGGAGAAGGAGAAGGAGAAGAAGAAGGTGAAGCAGAAAGATAACGAGATGTAGAAGAAGAAGAAAAAGAAGAAGAAGAAGCAGAAGTAGATGAAGAAGAAGAAGATGATGAAGAAGAAGAAATAGAGGAAGAAGAAGAAAAAAAGAAGATGATGAAGAAGAGGAAGAAGAATAAGAAGAAGAAGAAGAAGAAGAAGAAGAAGAAGAGAAAGAAAAAGAGGGAGAAGAAGAACAAGAAAGAAGAAATAGTAGAAGAAGATGAAGAAGCAAAAGAAGAAGTGGAGGAAGAAGAAGAAGATGATGAAGAAGATGATGATGATGAAGAAAAGAAAGAAAGAAGAAAGAGAACAAGAAGAGGAAGATAGAGAAAGAATAAAGAAGGAAGAATGAAGATGAGAGCAGGAACGATGAGGGAAGGGAGAAGGAGGAAGGAGGAAGGAGGAAGAATGAAGAAAGAAGGAAGTAGAAAGAAGAAAGAAGAAAGAAGAAAGAAGAGAGAAGAAAGAAGGAAGAAGTAGAAGAAGTTGAAGAAGAAGGAGCAGGAAATGGAGAAGGAAGACAAGAAGGAGGAGGAGAAGTTGAAGGAGAAGGAGTAGGAGAAAAGGAAGGTGTAGGAGATGGAGAAGGAGAATGAGATAGAGAATGACAAGGAGTAGAAGTCAGAGAAGGAGAAGGACAAGAAGAAGGAGAATTGGAAAGACAAGGAGAAGGAAAAAGGGAAGAAGAAAGAGAAGGAGAAGTAGAGGAAAGAGAAGAAGAAGAAGAAGAAGAAATAGAGGAAGACAAAGAAGTGGAAGAAGAATAAGAAGAAGAAGATAATGATGAATAAGAGGAAGAAGAAGAGGATGATGAAGAACAAGAAAAGAAGAAGAAGAAGAAGATGATGAAGAAGATGAAGACAAAGAAGAAGAAGAAGAAGAAAAAGAGGAAGTAACGAAAAGAAGAAGAAGGAAAAGAGGAAGAAGACGAAGAAGTGGAAGATAAGGAAGAAGAGGAAGAAGTAAAAGAAAATGTAAGAGAAGAAGAAGAAGAAGAGGAAAAGGAAGAAGAAGAAGAAGATGAAGGAGAGGAGGAAGAAGAAGAAGAAGAAGAGGATGAAGAGATGGATTAGGGATTATAATTTAGGGATTAAGGTTTATGGATTGAGGGAGTGATTAGGGATTAGGGAATATGGATTATAGATTAGGGAGGTAGGGATTGGCGATTAGAGAGGTATATGGGATTAGCAATTAGGGTTCAGGGAGGGTAGGATTAGGTATTAGTGATTAGGGATTATGGATTAGTAATTAGAGATTAAGGTTTAGAAATGAAGGATTATGGATTAGTAATTAGAGATTAAGGTTTAGAAATGAAGGATTATGGATTAATGAGTAAGCATTAAGGAATAAGTAATAAGAATTATGGATTAAGGATTAAGGTTTAGAGACTAAAGAATAGAGATGAAGGGATTAATAATTAGAGATTAGGGATTAAGAACTAAGGGATTATTTATTAAAGATTAGGGATTATAAATTATAAAATAAGAATTAGGGATTAGATATTAGTGAGTAGAGATTTGAGATTCAGGATTAAGTATTAGAGATTATAGATTAGGATTAAGACTAGGATTAGAGATCAGTGATTAAGGATTATATAATAAAGATTAAGGATTAATAATTAGGTATTATAGATTAGGGTTTAGAGATTAGAGATTAAATATTATAAATTATAGATTAGGCATTAAGGGTTAGGAATTAGGTGTTAGTGATTACAGATTAGAGATTAAGAAATTGAGATTATGGATTAAGGATTAGGATTTAAGGATGGATTAAGGATTAAGGATTAGGAATTAGGGATTAGGGAATGCGAAGAAGGAAGAAGGAAGAAAGAAGAAGGAAGAAGAAAGAAGGAAGAAGTTAGGAGGAAGAAGAAGAGGAAGAAGAATTACGAAAAAGAAGAAGAAAAAGAAGGGGAAGAAGAAAGGGAAGAATAAAGAAGAAATAAGAAAGAAGAACAAAGAAAGAAGAAAAAAGAAGGAAGAAGGAAGAAGAAAGGTGGAAGGAAGAAGTAGGAAGAAAGAAGGAAAAAGAAAAAAGAAAGAAGAAATAAGAAAGAACAATGAAGAGGAAGAAGAAGAAGAAGAAGGAGAAGGAGGAGGATATGGAGGAGGAGAAGCAGAAGGAGAATAAGAAGGAGATGGAGAAGGAGAAGGAGATGGAGAAGGTGTTGAAGAAGGAGAACGAGAAGGAGAATTAGACAAAGAAAGACAAGGAGAAGTAAAAAAGAGAAGATGAAGCAGAATAAGAAGAAGTAGAAGAAGAAGAAGAAGAAGAAGTAATAGTAGTAGTAGTAGTAGAAGAAGAAGAAGAGGAATCAGAAGAGGAAGAAGAAGAATAAGAAAAGAAGAAGAGATAAAAAAAGAAGAAGACAAAAAGGAAGAAGAAGAAGAGGATGAAGTAATAGTAGAAAACGAAGAAAAAGAAGTAGTAGTAGAAGAAGAAGAACAAGAAGAACAAGAACAAGAAGAAAAAGAAGAAAAAGAAGAGGAAGAAGAAGAGGAAGGAGAAGAAGAAGAAGAAGAGGAAGTAAAATAAGAAGAGGAAGAAGAAAAAGGAGAAGTTTAAGAATAAGAAGAAGATGTGAAAGATAAGGAAGAAGAGAAAGAAGTATTAAGGATTATGGATTAGCGATTATGTATTAGAGATTAGAGATTTGAGGTTATGGATTATGGATTAAGTATTAGGGATTAGGTATTAAGGATTAAAGTTTAAGGATCCAAGATGAAGGATTAGTGATTAGGGATTAAAGATTAGAGATTATAGATTAAGTTTGGGTTAGAGATTAGGGATCAGAGATTAAGAAATAAAGCTAAGAGATTAGTGACTAGGGATTATAAATTTATAAATAAGAGATAAGGGAGGAAGGGATTAAGTTGTAGGGATTAAGGAATATAGATTCAGGATAATGAAGAAGGAGAAGAAGAAGAAGAGGATAAAGAAGAGGAAAAAGAAGAACAAAGAGGAGAAGAAGAGGAAAAATGATATTGATGATGATGAAGAAGAAGAAGAAGAGGAGGAAGAAGAAGAAGACAAAGAAGAAGAGGGAGATTAAAAAGAAGAAGAAAATGAGGAAGTAGAAGAAGAAGAAGAAGGAGAAAAAGAAGGAGAAAAAAAGAAGAGGGAGAACAAGAAGATGAAGAAAAATAAGAGGAAGAAGAATAAGAAGAAGAAGAACAAGAATGAGTAGGAGAAGAGTAAGAAGAAGAAGAAGAACGAGGTGAAGAAGTTATGGAAGAACAGGAAGAAGAAGAAGAAGATGAAGAAGAAGAAAAGAAGAAGAACAAGAAGAAGAGAGGAACAAATGATAAAGATGAGGAAGAAGAATAAGAAGAAGAAGAAGAAATAGGTGATGAAGAAGCAAAAGGAGGAGAAGAAGAAGAAGTAGAAGACAAAAAAGAAGAAATAGAGGCAGAAAAGTAGATGAAGAAGGAGGAGGAGAAGAGGAAGAGGAGGAAGAAGAAAAAGTAGAAGAAGAAGAAGAAGAAGAACAAGTAGTAGAAGGAGAAGAAGAAGAAGAGGAAGAAGAAGAAGAATGAGAAGAAGAACAAGAACAAAAAGAAGAAGAAGAAGAAGAGGAAAAAGAGCAAGAGGAGGAAGAAGAGATGTAGAAGAAGAAGTAGTAGATGAAGATGATGAAGAGGAAGAAGAAAAAAAGAAATAAAAGAAGAAGAAGAAGAAGAAGAAAAGGAAGAGAAGGAAGAAGGAGAAGAAGAAGAGGAAGATGAAGAGGAAGAAGGAGAAGATGAAGATAAGGAAGAAGAAGAAGAAGAAGAAGATTAAGATGAGGAAGAAGAAGAAGTAAAAGAAGAAGAAGAGGAAAAAGAAACAGATTAGGGATCAGAGGTTAGAGATTAGGAATTAGGGATTATAGATTAGTGATTATGAATTTTGGAATGAAGGATTAAGGACTAGGCATCAAGGAATATGGATTAAAGATTAATGAGGGTTAAGGATTAAGAATTAAGGATTTATGTGTTAATAATTAGGGATTAGGAGTTAGGGATTAAAGAGAGAGATTATGGATGAAAGATTAAGGAATATGGATTACGTATTAAGGAGGGAGGGATTGGGGTTTAGAGATTAGGTATTAAGGATTACAGATTAGGGATTAAGGAGAAAAGGATTATATATTAGAGATTAGTGATTAAGGATTAAATATTAAAGATTATAGTTTTGCAATTAGGGATTAGGATTTAGGGATTAAGGATTATAGATTAAGAAGTAGGAATTAAGGATTAAACATTATGAAGAAGGGGAGGAAGAAGAAGTGGAAGAAGGAAGAAGTAGAAGAAGAGGAAAAAGAAAAGGATTAGGGATCAATGATTAAGATTGGAGAGATATGATATTAGGTATTAGGGATTAAGGATTAGGAATTAGGGATTAAAAATTAGGGATAAGAGAGTCAGGATTAAGGTTTGGGGATTAAGGATTAGATAGTAGGGATTAAGGAATAAGTAATTAAGATAAAGAGTTAATGTTTAGGGATTAAAGATTATAGTTAAGGATTAGGGACAAAACGATCAATGATTAGGGATTATAAATTAAGGATTAATTTTTAAGGATTAGAGATTAAGGTTTTAGAATTTTGGATTATAGATTAAGGAATAGGGATAAGGGATTAAGTATTATAGATTAGTGATTATTGATTAGGGATTCAAGATTATGGATTTGAGATTAGTGATTAGGGATTTGAGATTAAGTGATTAGTATGAAGTTTATTATTTATAGATAAGGGATTAAGCTTTAAGGATTAGGGATTAAAGATTAAAGATAAGGGATTAGAGATTATGGATTAGGAAAAATGGAATATAGATTATGAATTAGAGATTAGACTTCAGGTATTAGGGATTATGGTTTAAGGATTAGGGATTTGGTATTAGAAATTAAGTATTTAGGGTTATAGATTATAAATTAAGGATTAAGAATTAAGTATAAGAGATTAGGATTTTTGGATAAGAGATTAAGGATAAGATATTAGGTAGTAACGATTTGGGATTATGGATTAAGGATGGATTATAAATTAGGGATTATGGATTAGGGTTAGGTAATAGGGATTAGGGATTAGGGTTTAATGATTAGGTAATAGGGATTGGGGATTATTGATTATGGAAGCCTGGATTAGAGATTACAAATTTAGAATAAGAGATTAAGGAATAGGGATTAGTGAATAAGGATCAAAGATTATGAGGAAGAAGAAGTAAAAAAAAGAAGAGGAGGAAGAAGAAGAAGAAGAAGCGATGAAGAAGAAAAACAACAACAAAGAAGAGGAAGTAGAAGAAGAAGAGGAGGAGGAAGAAGAAGGAGAAGAAGATAGGGAAGCAGAAGAAGAGCAAGAAGAAGAAAAAGAAGAAGAGGAGGGAGAAGAAGAAGAGAAGGAAGAAGAAGAAGACGAAGAAGAAGAAGAAGAATGAGATGGAGAAGAGTGAGAAGAGTAAAAAGAAGAAGAAGAAGAAGAGGAAGAAGAAAGAGAAGAAGAAGAGGAGGAGGACGAAGAAGAAGAAGAATAAGAAGAAGAAGAACAAGAAGAAGAAGAGGAAGAAGAACAAGAAGAAGAGGAAGAACGGGAAAGAGAAGAATAAGAGGGGGAAGAAGAAGAAGAAGGTGAAGAAGTTGAGGAAGAAGAAGACGATGGTGAAGAATTTGAAGAAGAAGAAGAAGAAGAAGTTGAAGAAGAAGAAGAAGAAGAAGATGATGAAGAAGAAGAAGAAGATGATGATGGTGAGGAAATAGAAGAAGAAGAAAAAGAAGAAGAAGAAGAACAAGTAGAAGGTAAAGAAAGAAAAGAAGAAGAAGAGAGGAAGAAAAAGATGAAGAAGAAGGAGAAGAAGAAGAAATAAAAGAAGAGAGGAAGGAGGTGAAGAATGAGGATGAGGAGAAGAAGAAAAAGAAGAAGAAGATGATGAAATAAAAGAGGAAGAAGGAGAAGAAGAAGAAGAAGAATAGGAAGAAAAAGAAAGAGAGGAAATAAAGGAAGAAGAAGAACAAAAAGAAGTACAAGAAAAGAGGAAGATGGAGAAAAAGAAGAAGCGAAAGAAGAAGAAGAAAGAGAGGAAGAAGAGGAATAAGAAGAACAAGAAAAAAAGGAGAAAAAGAAGAAAAGGAAATGAAGAAGAGAAAGAAGAAGTAGAAGAAGAAGAAAAAGTAGTAGAAGAAAAAGAAAAAGAAGAAGAAAAGGAAGAAGTGGAAGAAGAAGAATAAGAAGATGAAGAAGAGATAGATTTAGGTTTAGTGATTTGGTATTAAGGATTAGAGTTAGTGATTAGGGATTTGAGATATAGGATTAGAGATTAGAGATTAAAAATTAATATTACAGATTAAACAATTATAATTAGGATTATGTAATATGGATTAGGGATTAAAAAGGGAGGGATTAAGAATTTAGGAACATAGATTATTGATTAAGGAGGGGGATTGGGGATTAGAGATTATGTTTTAGGGATTAAGATTAGAGAGGAGGAGTTAATGTCAGGAATTAGGGATTAGGGAGTTAGGATTATGGATTAGTAATTAGGGATTAGGGTGTAAGGATTAAGAATTACAAATTAAGGAGTAGGGGTTAGAAAATAAGTAATAAGGATGAAAGATTAAGGATTATGGATCAGGGACTAGGGTTAAGGATTACGAATGAAGGGATTAATTTTTAGGAAATATAGATTATGGATTAAGTAATTAATTATTAAAGATTAAGGATTTAGGATTATGGATTACAAAAAAATCCCAGTGATTAAGGTTTAGGGATTACGGATTAAGGATTAGGGATTTCAAAAGTAGAATTATGTATTAGAGATTAGGGATTAAAGATTAAGGGATTATGATTGGGATTAAGGATGAAAGATTATGGAGAAGTAGAAGGACAAATAGTAGAAGAAGGAGAAGGAGAAGCGAAGAAGAAAGAGAAGGAGAAGAAGAAGAACAACAACAAGAAGTAAATGAAAATGAAGGAGAAGAAGAAGAAATAAAAGAAGAATAAGAAGGAGAAGAATGGGAAGAAAAGAAGAAGAGGAAGAAGAACAACAACAAAAGAAGAAGAAAGAGAAAAAGAAGAAGAACAAGAAGGGAAAGAACAAGAAGATAAAGAAGAAGTAGAAGAAGAACAAGTAGAAGAAGAGAAAGATTAAGAAGAAGAAGAAGAAGAAGAAGAACAAGAACAAGAAGAAGATGAGGAAGAAGAGTAAAAAGAAGAAGAAGATGAGGAAGAAGAAGAAGAGGAAGAGAAATATGAAGAAAAAGAAGAGTAAGATGAAGAGGAAGAAGAAGAAGAAGGGAAAGAAGAGTTGGATTAGGGATTAGGGAGTAGCAGTTATGGATTAGGGATAAGAAGTTAGGCATTAAGGATTAAGGGATTATGGATTAGCCATTAAGGATTATGGTTTAAGGTTTATGGATAAAGGATTAAGGAGTAGTATTAATGAAAAAATAATAGGGATGAGTAATTAAAGATTAGAGATAAGGGATTAAAGATTAAGACATTAATGATTAAGGACTAGGCACTAAAGATTAAGGATTAAGAGATTAATTATTGAGGATTATGGATTACGTATTAAGGATTAAGAATTATGGTTAAAGAAATTTTGGTTAGGAATTAAGAATTAAAGATTAGTTATCAGGGATTCAGGATTAGGGATTAGAGATTAGGGATTAAGGATTAAAGATTAAGAGATTATAATTAAGATTAACTATTATAGATTAGGAAATAATGACCAGGGATTAGATATTAAGGATTAAAGATTATGTACTATAGATCAAGGATTAGGGATTAGGGATTAAGTATTAGAGATTAAGGGTTAGAGATTAGAGATTATGGAAAAGAGATTAGGTATTAAAGATTAAGAATTATGGATTAAGGGTTGATTAGGGATTAGGGAGGGATGGATTAAGACCTATAGATTAAGGATTAGGGATTAGAGATTAGTGAGAGAAGAATTAAGGAGTAAGGATTAGGGAATAATGATTAAGGATTACGAAGAAGAACGAGAAGGAGAAGAATGTGTAGAAGAAGAGGAAGAACAAGGAGAAGAAAAAGGAGAAGCAATAGGAAAAAGAGAAGGAGGGCAAGAAGAAGGAGAACGAGAAGAAGATGGAGAAGGAGAAGTAAAATGAGAAGCAGATGGAGAAGTAGAAAGAGAAGGAGAAGGAGAAGGAGAATGATAAGGAGAAGGAGAAGGAGAGGAGGAAGGAGATGGAGGATGAGAAGAAGAAGAACAAGAATAAGAATAAGAATAAGAAGAAGAAGAAGAAAAAGAAGAAGAAAAAGAGGAGGAGGAAGAAGAAAAAGAAATAGAAGAAGAAGAAGAAGAAGAAGAAGGGGAAGAAGAAGAGGAAGAGAAATAACAAGAAAAGAAGAAGGAGAAAAAGAAGAAGAAAAGATGAAGAAGAAGAGGAATGAGAAGAAGAAGAAGACGGAGAAAAGAAGAGGAAGAGGAAGAAGAAGAAGAAGAAGAAAAAGATGAGGAAGACGAAGATGAAGAAGAAGAAGTAGTAGTAGAAGAAGTAGAAGAAGAATAAGAGGAAAAAAAAGAAGAGATAGAAGAATAGGAAGAAGAAAAACAAGAACAAGAAGAAGAAGAAGAGGAAGAAGAGGAGAAAGGGCAAGAGGATGAAGAAGAGATATAAAAGAAGAAGAGAAAGAAGAGGAGAAAGAGCAACAGGATGAAGAAGAGATGTAGAAGAAGAAGAAGTTGTAGATGAAGAAGAGGAAGCAAAAGAAAAAAGAAGAAGTGAAAAAAGAAGGAACACAAGAGAAAGAGGAAGAAGAAGAAGAAGAGGAAGGAGAGAAAGAAGTTGAAGAAAAAGAAGATGAAGATAAGAAAGAAGAAGAAGAAGAAGAAGAGGAGGAGGCAGAAGAAGAAGTGAAAGAAGAAGTGAAAGAAGAAGATGAAAAAGAGACAAATTAAGGATCAGGGGTAAGGGATTAAGAATTATGGATTATGGACTAAGAATTATGAAATGAAGGGTTAGGGACAAGGAATTAATAAAGGAGGGATTGGGGATTCTAGATTAGGTATTAGGGATTACAGATTAATAATTTGGGATGGGATTAGGTATTAGGCATTATAGAATAGGCATTAGGGATTAAAGATTTAACATTAAAGAATATGATTTAGCAATTAGGGATTAGGGTTTAGAGAATAAGTATTATGGATTAGGGAGGAAGGATTATGGATTAGGCATTAAGAAGAAGGGGAGCAAGAAAAAGTGGAAGAAGGAAGAGGGAAGAAGTAGAAGAAGAGAAAGAAGATAAGTATTAGTGGTTAAGAATTAGGGATTAAGGATCACAAATAAAATGATATGATATTAGGTGTCAAGGATTAAGGATTAAGGATTAAGAATTAAGGATTATAGATTATAGATTATAGATTAAAGATTAGTGATTAGGGATTATCAATAAGGGATTAGGGGTTAAGGTTTAGGGATTAAGGATTAAGGATAAGGGAGTAGGGATTAAGGAGTAAGTAATAGGGATAAGGAATTAATTATTAGGGATTAGGGATTAAGGTTAAGGATTAGAGATGAAGGGATCAATGATTATGGATTAGGGATTATGGAGTAATGATTAAGGGATTAATTTTTAAAGATTAGAGATTAGGGTTTCGAGATTACAGATTAGAGAAAAGGGATTAAGGATTAAGTATTATAGATTAGTGATTATGGATTAGGGATTCAAGATTGTGGATTAGAGATTAAGGATTAAGGATTAAAGATTAAGTGATTAGGATTAAGATTACAGATTAGGGATAAGGGATTAAGCTTTAAGGATAAGGAATTAAGGATTATGGATAAGGGATTAGAGTTTATGGATTAGGGAATATGGAATATAGATTATGGATTAGAGATTAGAGATTGAGGTTAGGGTTTAAGGATTAAGGATTAGGGATTAAGGGTTAAAAATTAAGGATATAGGATAATGGATTATAAAATAGGGATTAGGGGTTAGATATTAGAGATATGATTTATGGTTTAGTGATAAAGGAATAGAGATTAGGGATTAAGGACTAAGGATTATGGATTAAGGATGGATTAAGAATTAGGGATTAGGGTTTAAGGAAAAGGTAATAGGCATTAAGGATTAGTGATTAAAGAGACGTGGATTAGAGATCACAAACTTAGGGATTAAAGATTAGGAAGGGAGGGATTAATGAGTAGGGATTAGGGAATATGGGTTAAAGATTATGAAGAAGAAGGAAAAAATGAAAAATAGGAAAAAAAGAAGAAGAACAAGAAGAAGAATGCGATGAAGAAGAAGAACAACAACAACAACAAGAAGAATAAGAAAAAGAAGAAGAAGAAGAAGACGAAGAGGAAGATGAAGAAGAAGAGGAAGAAGAAGAAGAAGCAGAACAAAATAAGGAAGAAGAAGAAGAAAAAAAAGAAGTAGAGGAGGGAGAAGAAGAAGAGGAGGAAGAAGGAGAAGAATAAGATGAAGAAGAGTGAGAAGAGTAAGAAGAAGAAGAAGAAAAGATGAAGAAGAGGAGGAAGTAGAAGAAGTAGAAGAACAACAAGAAGAAGAGGAAGAGGAAGAGGAAAAAGAAGAAGAAGAAGAAGAATGAGAAGGAGAAGAGTAAGTGGAGGAAGAAGAAGAAGAAGGTGAAGAAGTTGAAGAAGAGGAAAAAGAAGAAGAGGAAGATGATGAGGAAAAAGAAGAAGAAAAAGAAGAAGTAGAAGAAGAGGAAGACTAAGAAGAGGAAGAGAGGAAAAAAAGGAGGAAGAAGAAGAAGAAGAGGAGGAGGAAGAAAGAAATAAAAGGAGGAGAAGAAGAAAAACAAATAGAAGAAGAAGAAGAAGGGGAAGGAGAAGAAGAACAAGAAGAAGATGAAAAAGAGGAGAAAGAGAAAGAAGAAGAGTATGAAGAAGAAGAACAAAAAAAGAAAAAGAAGGTTAAAAAGAAGAAATGGAAGAAGAAAAAGAAAAGGAGGAAGAAGAGGAAGAAGAAGAGGAAGAAAAAGAACAAGAAAAGAAGAAGGAGAGATAGAAGAAGGGGAAGAAGAAGAAAAGGAAGACGAAGAAGTAGAAGAAGAAGAAGAAGAAGAAGAAGAAGAGGAAGCAGAAGAAGAAGAAGAAGAAGAAGAAGAGGAAGAAGAAGAGGAAGAAGAAGAATAAGAAGAGGAAGAAGGGATAGATTTGGGATTATCGATTTGAGATTAAGGATTAGAGATTAGTGATCAGAGATTTGAGATTCAGGATTAGAGATTGGAGATTTGGAATTAAGATTACAGATTGAGTAATTATAATTAGGATTCTGAATTTTTAGGATTAGGGATTAAGAAGGAAGGGATTAGAATTTGGGAATATAGATTATGGATTAAGGAGGGAGGAATTATTAATTAGAGAATAGGTACTAAAGATTAGGGATTAGGGAGGAAGGGGTTTGATATTAGCCATTAGAGATTAGATATTAAGGAGTTAAGATTATGGATTAGTAATTAGGGATTAGGGTTTAGGATTAGGGATTACAAATTAAGGTGTAGGGATTAAAGAATAAGTGATAGGGATGATGGATTAAGGATTATGGGTTATGGACTATGGATTAAGGATTAAGGGATTAATTATTAAAGATTAAGGATTTAGCATTAGGGATTATGGATTAGAAAAAAGGAATTAAGGATTAGGGATTAAAGATTAGGTATTTCAAAAGTCAGATTAGGTATAAGAGATTATTGATTAGAGATTAATGGATTATGATTGGGATTTAGGATTAAGGATTATGGAGAAGTAAAAGGAGAAGTCGTAGAAGGAGGAGAAGGAGAAAGACAAGAAGAAGGTGAAAGAAAAGAAGAAAGAGATGAAAAAGATTAGAGATTAAGGGATTATGATTGGGATTTAGGATTAAGGATTATGGAGAAGTAAAAGGAGAAGTCGTAGAAGGAGGAGAAGGAGAAAGACAAGAAGAAGGTGAAAGAAAAGAAGAAAGAGATGAAGAAGAAGAAAAAGAAGAAGAGGAAGATGAAGGTGAAGGAGAAGAAGAAGAAATAAAAAAAGAAGAAGAAGGAGAAGAAGATGAAAAAAAGAAGTGAAAGAAGAAGGGGAGGAATAAGAGTAAGAAAAGAAGAAGATGGAGAAAAAGTAAAAGTAGAAGGGGAAGAACAAGAAGAGAAAGAAAAAGTAGAAGTAGAAGAAGAAGAAGAAGAGGAAGAATAAGAACAAGAAAAAGAAGAGGAAGATGAGGAAGAAGAGGAAGAAGAAGAAGGGGAAGGGGAAGAAGTGGAAGAAGTGGAAGAAGAAGAAGAAGAAAGGGAAGAAGAGATTGATTAAGGATTAGTGATTAGGGGTTAACAATTAGAGATAAGGTGTTAGGGTCTAAGGAATAGGGATTATGGATTAGCAATTAAGGATTTGGGTTTAAGGATTTGGGTTTAAGGATTATGGATAATGGATTAAGGAGTAGGGATTATTGAATAAGTAATAAGGATTATGGATTAAGGATTAGAGATTAGGTATTAAGGATTAAGGGATTAATTATTAAGGATTAGGCATTAAAGATTAAGGATTAAGGGTTAAATTAGTAAGTATTATAGATTAGGGATTACAAATTAGGAAATTGAGATTCGAAATTTAGCATTAGAGATTAGTTATCAAGGATTCAGGATTCAAGATTAGGGATTAGGGAATAAATATTAAGCGATTACAGTTAGGATTATCAATTATAGATTAGGGAATAAGGATTAGGGATAAGATACTAAAGATTAGAGATTATGAATTATAGATTAACGATTTAAGTAGGGATTAGGTATTAAGGATTATGGTTTAAGGATTAGAGATTAGGGACTAAGGAATAGGAATTAGGGATTAAGGGTTGGTTAGGGATTAGGGAGGGATGGATTAAGCACTACAGATTAAGGATTAGGGATTAGAGATTAGGGAGGGAAAAATTAAGGAGTAGTGATTAGAGAATAAGGAATATAGATTACAAAGAAGAACAAGAAGAAGAAGTCTAGAAGAATAAGAAGAAAAACAAGGAGAAGGAAAAGGAGAATGACATAGAGAAGGAGAAGGACAATGAGAAGGAGATGGAGAAATAAGGAGAAGGAGAATGAGAAAGAGAAGGAGAAAGATAAGAAGAAGGTAAAGGAGAAGAGGAAGGAGAAGAGGATGAGAAGAAGAATAAGAAGAAGAAGAAGAAGAAGAAAAGAAGAAGAAAACGAGCAGGAAGAAAAAGAAGAAGAAATAGAAGAAGAAGAAGAATAAGAAAAACAAGAAGAATAAGGAGAAAAAGAAGATGGGGAAGTAGAAGAGAAAGAAGAATAACAAGAAAAGAAGAAGGAGAAAAAGAAGAAGAAGAAAGTGATGAAGAAGAAGAGGAAGGAGGAGTAGAAGAAGAAGAAGAAAAAGAAGATAAAGAAAAAGAGAAGAAGAAGAAGAAAATGAAGAAGAAGAAGAAGAGGAAGAAGAAGAGGAACAAGAAAATGACGATGAAGAAGAAGAAGAAAAGGAAGAAGACGGAGATGAGTAAGAAGGAGAAGAAGAAGAACAAGAAGACGAGGAAGAAGTCAAAAATGATGAATAAGAAGAAGAAGAGGAAGAAGAGATGGATTAGGGATTACTGAGATTATGGGTTAAGGATTAAAGAGATGAAGAGGAAGAAGAGGAAAAAGAAGAAGAAGAACAATAAGAAGCAGAAAAGGAAGTCAAAGAAGAAAAGAAAGAAGAAGAAGAAGAAGAAGAAGAAGAGGGAGAAGAAGAAGAAGAAAAAGGAGAAGGAGAAGAAGAAGAGGAAGAAGAAGAAGAAGAAGAAAAAGAAGAAGAAGAAAAAGAAGAAGTAGAAGAAGAAGAAATAGAAGAATAAAAAGATGGAGAAGAGGCAAGAAAGAAGAAAAAGAAGAAGAAAATGAAAAGATAAAGAAGAAGAAGCAGAAGGGGAAGAAGTAGCAGAAGGAGAAGAAGAAGAAGAAGAAGAAGAAGAGGAAGAATAAGACAAAGAAGAATAAGAAGAGGAATAAGAAGAAGAAGAAGAAAAGGAAGAAGAAGAAGAGGAGGAAGATGAAGAAGAAGAGGAAGATGATGGAGAAGAAGAAGAGGAAGAAGAGGAGGAAGAATAAGAAGAATAAGAAGAAGAAGTGAAAAATGAGGAAGAAGAAGAAGAGAAAGAAGAAGAAGAAGAAGATTAAAAGAAGAAGAAGACAAACAAGAAGATGAAGAGGAAAAAGAAAAGAAACAAGACAAAGATGAAGGGGAAGAAAGATGCATATTGGATTATGGGTTAGGGATTAGGTGTTAAGGATTAAAGATTAGGTATTAAGGCTTAAGGATTAGGGATTAGAGATTATGTATTAGTAATTAAGGATTAAGGTTTAGAGATTATAGATAAGAAATAAAGAGTAAGGATTAAAGAAAAAGTAATAGGGATTAGAGATTAAGGATTAGGGGTTATAGATTAAGGGATTAATTATTAAAAATTTTAGGTTAGGTATTAATGATTAGGGATTACAAATTAGGTAATCAAGATTATGGATTAAGGATGAGAGATTATTGATTAAGGATTTGAGATTCAGGATTAGGAATTAGAGATTAAGGTTTAGGGATTAGGGTTTAGGGATTATTGATGATAAATTAGGGATTAAGGATTTAGGATTATGAATTTAGGATTAAAGTTTAGGGATTAGAATTTAAGGATTAGAGATTAGGGATTAAGGATTAAAAATTATGAATTAAGGATGGATTAATGATTAAGGTTTAGGGATTAGGGATTAGAGATTAAGGAGAGATGGATCAGGCATTATAGAAAAGGGATTAAGGAATAAGGATTAAGGATTACAAAGAAGAACGAGAAGAAGAGGTCGTAGAAGAAGAAGAAGAAGAACAAGACAAGAAAAGGGAGAAGAAGAGGAAGAAAGAGAAGGAGGAGAAGAAGAAGAGGAAGAAGAAGAATAAGAAGAAGAAGAAGAAGGAGAAAAAGAAGTAGAAGAAGAATAAGTAGAAGAATAGAATGAAGGAGAAGTGGAAAAGGAAGAAGAAAAAGATGAAGAAGATGAAAAGATAAAGAAGGAGCAAAAGAGGAAGAAGAAGTAATAGAAGAAGAAGAAGAAAAGGAAGAATAAGAAGAGGAATAAGAAGAAGACGAAGAAAAGGAAGTAGAAGAAATAGAGGAGGAAGAAGAAGAAGAAGATGATGATGAAGAAGAAGAAGAGGAGGAAGAAGAAGAATGATAAAGAAGAGAAAGATGAGGAGGAAGAAGAAGAAAAAGAAGAAGAAGATGAGAAAGAGAAGAAGAAGAAGAGGAAGAAGAAAATAAATAAGAAAAAAAGGAAGGGAAGAAAAGATGTATATGGGATTAGGGTTTAGGGATTAGGTGTTAGGAATTAAGGATTAGGGATTTAGAAAGAAGGATTAGGGATTAGAGACTATGGACTAGTAATTAAGGATTAAGGTTTAGAAATTAAGGATAAAGGATTAAAGAGTAAGGATTAAAGAATAAGTAATAGGGATTATAGATTAAAGGATTATTTTCTAAGGATTTTAGGTTAAGTATTAATGATTAGGGATTACAAATTAGGTAGTTAAGATTAAGGATTAAGGATGAGAGATTAGTGATTAAGTATTTGAGATTCAAGATTAGGAATTATAGATTAAGGATTTGGGATAAGAGATTAAGCAATTATAAATATGATTAATAATTAAGCATTATAGATTAAGGATTATAGATTAAGAAGTAGAGATTAAGGATTATGGATTAAGGATTAGGGATTATTGATTATAAATTAGGGATTAAAGATTTGGGATTAAGTGTTAAGGATTAGGGTTTAGGGATTAAAGATTAGGGATTAAGGATTAAAAATTATGGATTAAGGATGGATTAATGGTCAGGGTTTGGGGATTAGGATTAGGGATTAAGGAGACATGGATCAGGCATTATAGATTAGGGATTAGGGAATAAGGATTAGGGATTACAAAGAAGAACAAGAAGAAGAGGTTGTAGAAGAAGAAGAAGATGATGATGATGAAGTATAAGAAGTAGAAGAAGAAGATGGGGAAAAGATGAAGAAGAAGAAGAAGAAGGACAAGGAGAAGGAGAAGAAGAAGAAGAAGAAGAGGAAGAAGAAGGAGAAGATGAAGAAGAAGACAAAAAAGTAGAAGAACCAGAAACAAAAC
>JAIUJO010000759.1:130000-145999 GCA_023846275.1 Vanilla planifolia
TAGAAGTAGAAGAAGAAGAAGAAGAAGAGGGAGAAGAAGAAATAGAAGAATAAGAGTAAAATGAGGAAGAAGCCGAAGAAGATGAAGACGATGAGGAAGAGTTAGAAGAAAAGAAGAAGAAGAAGAAGAGGAAGAAGATGAAGTAAAAGAAGAGGAGGGAGAAGAGGAAGAAGTAGAGGAGTAGGAAGAAAAAGAGGAAGAGGACGAAGAAGAAGAAGAAAAAGAAGAAGAAGAAGAAGAAGAAGAAGATGATGAAAATAAAGAGGAAGAAGAAAAAGAACAAGAAGAAGAACGAATAGAAGAATATGGAAATGAAGAGGATTTAGAAGAAGAAGAACAATTAGAAGAAGAAGAAGAGGAAGAAGAAAAAGGAGAAGAAGAAGAAGTTGAAGAAGAAGAAGAGGAAGACAAAGAAGAGGAAGGAAAAATAGAAGAAGAAGGAGAAGAAGAAGAAGAAAGAGAAGAGAAAGAGGAGGAGGAAGAAGAAGAGAAAGAAATAGAAGTAGTAGAAGAAGAAGAAGAAGAGGATGAAGAAGAAGAAAAGGAAGGAGAAGAAGATGAAGAAGAAAAGAAGAAGAGGAGCAAGGATTAGAGGAAGAAGGAGAAGTAAAGGGGGAGGAGGAAGAAGAAGAAGAACAATAAGAGAATAAGAAGAAAGAGAAGAAGAGGAACAAGAAAAAGATGAAGATGAAGAAGAAGAAGAAGAACAAGAGGAAGATGAGGAAGACCATGAAGAAGAAGATGAAGAAGATGAGGAAGAAGGAGAAGAAGAAGTGGAAGAAGAAGAAGAAGAAGAAAAGAAGAAGTAGTGGAAGAAGATGAGGAAGAAAGGGAAAAAGTAAAAGAAGAGGAAGAAGAAGAAATGATTGGAAAGCAAGAAGAAAAGGAAGAATAAGAAGAAAAAGAGGAAGAATAGGAAGAAAAAGAAGAAGAAATGGAGATAAAGGAGAAAAAGAAGAAGGAAAAGAAGAACAAGAGGAGGAAGAAGTAGAAGTAGAAATAAAAGAAGAAGAAGAAGAAGAATAGGAAGCAGAAAAAGTAAAAAAAAGAAGGGGAAGAAGAAGAAGAAGAAGAAGAGAAAAAAGAGACAAATTTAGGATTAGTGATTTAGGAGTAAAGATTAGAGATTAGTGATTAAGGATTTGAGATTCAGGATTAGAGATTAGAGATTAGGGATTAGGATCACTGATTAAACAATTATAATTAGGATTATGGACTTGGGAATAGGGACTAAAATGGGAGGGATTAGGAATTTATGAGTACATATTATGGATTAGGGAGGGAGAGATTTGATATTAGGCATTAGGGATTAAGGAGTTGGGATTATGGTTTAGTAATTAGAGATTAGGATTTAGGGATTAAGGATTACAAATTAAGTAAGGATTAGAGAATAAGTGATAGGGACGAGGGATTAAGGATTAGGGATGAAGAGATTAGGGACTAATGATTAAGTATTAGGGATGAAGAGATTAATGATTAAGGATTATGGATTAATGATTAAGAGATTAATTACTAAAGAATAATGATGTAGCATTAGGGATTTTGGATTAGGAAAAAGGAATTAGGAATTAAGGTTTATGGATTAAGGATTAGAGATTAGGGATTTCAAAAGTCAAATTAGGTATAAGAGATTATTCATTATTGATTAAGGTATTATGATTGGGATTTAGGATTAAGGATTATTGAGAAGTAGAAGAAGCAGTAGAAGAGGAGGAAGGAGAAGGAGAAATTGAAGAAAAAAGAGAAGGTCAAGAAGAAGAATAAGATAAAGAAGAAGAAGAAGAAATAAAAGAACAAGAAGGAGAAGAAGAAGAAGATGAAGAAAAAAAGAAGAGAAAGAAGATGAACAACAAAAGAAGAAGAAGAAAAAGAAGAAAAAGAAGAAAAAGAACAAGAAGAGAAAGAAGAAGAAAGAGAAGAAGAAGAAGAAGAAGAAGAAGAGGAAGAAGAAGTAGAAAAAGAAGAAGAAGAGGAAGAACAAGAACAACAACAAGAAGATGAAGAGGAGGAAGAAGAAGATAATGAGAAAGAAGAAGGGGAAGAAGAAGAAGAAGAAGAAGAGGAAGAAGAAGTGGAAGAAGAAGAAGAAATAGAAGAAGAGATGGATTAGGGATTAGGGGTTAAGGATTAGAGATAAGTTATTAATGACTTAGGATTAGGGATTTAGGATTGGGAATTAGGGATTACAGATTCAAAATTAAGGATTAGGGTTTAAGGATTATGGATAGAGGATTAAGGAGTAGGGATTAACGAATAAGTAATATGGATTAAGGATTAAAGATTAGAGATTAGGGATTAAGGATGAAGGGATTAATTATTAAGGATTAGGTATTAAAGATTATGGTTTAATGGATAAATTTCTAAGGATTATGGATTAGGTATTAAGGATTAGGGATTATAGAATAAGAAATTGAGATTTGGCATTAAGGATTAGATATTAGTTATCAAGGATTCGAGATTCAAGGTTAGGGATTAGAGGTTTTGGATTAGGGACTAATGATTATGTGATTATAATTAGTATTACTTATTGTAGATTAGGGAATAAGGATTAGGGCTTAGATATTATGGAATAGAGATTATGGATTATTGAATAAGGATTATGGATTAGGGATTATGTATTAGAGATTAGGGTTTAGGGATTAGAGATTAGGGGTTAAGGATTACGAACTATGGATTAAGGGTTGGTTAGGGATTAGGGAGAGATCGATTAAGCACTAGAGATTAAGGGTTAGAGATTAGAGATTAGGGAGGAACGAATTAAGGAGTAGAGAATAGGGAATAAGGATTAAGGATTATGAAGAAGAAAAAAAGAAGAAGAAAGTATAAAAGAAGAAGAACAACAAGGAGAAGAAGAAGGAGAAATAGTAGGACAAGGAGAAGGAGGAGAAGAAGGAGAACAATAAGGAGATGGAGAAGGAAAATGAGAAGATGGAGATGCAGGATGAGAAGGTGACAGAGTAGGAGAAGCAAAAGGAGAAGGAGAAGGACAAAGATAAGGAGAAGGAGAAGAGGAAGGAGAATGAGGATGACAGGAAGAAGAAGAATAGAAGAAAAAGTAGAAGAAGAAGAAGAAAAAGAAGAAGAAAATGAGGAGGAGGTAGAAGAAGAAATAGAAGAAGAAGAATAAGAAAAGCAAGAAGAACAAGAAGAAAAATAAGAAGGGGAAGAAGAAGATGATGATGATAACAAGAAAAGAAGAATGAGAAAAAGAAGAAGAAGAAAGTGATGAAGAAGAAGAGGAAGTAGTAGAAGAAGAAGAAAAAAAAGAGAAAGAAGAAGAAGAAGAAAAGAAGAAGAGGAAGATGCAGAAGAAAAAGAACAGGAAGAAGAAAATGATGATGAAGAAGAAGACAACGAAGAAGAAGAAGAAGAAGAAGACAACGAAGAAGAAGAAGAAGAAGAAGAAAAGGAAGAAGAGGAAGAAGTGGAAAAAGAAGAAGAAGATGTGGAAGAAGAAGAAGAAGAAAAGGAAGAAGAAGAAAAGGAAGAAGAAGAAAAGGAAGAGGAAGAAAAGATGGATTAGGGATTAGCAATTATGGGTTAAGGATTAGAGAGACGAAGAAGAAGAAAAATAAGTAGTAGAAGAATTTGAAGACGAAATAGAAGATGAAAAAGAAGTGAAGAAGAAGAAGAAGAAGAAGAAGAAGAAGAAGAAGAAGAAGAGGGAGAAGAAGAAGAAGGAGAAGGAGAAGAAGAAGAAGAAGGAGAAGAAGAAGAAGAAGCAGAAGAAGAAAAACAAGGAGATGAAGAAAAAGAAGAAGAAGAAGAAAGTGATGAAGAAGAAAGGGAAGAAGAAGAAGAAGAAGAAGAAAAAGATAACGAAAAAGAAAAAGAGGGAAAACAAAATGAAGAAGAAGAAGAAGAAAAGAAGAAGAGGAAGATAAAGAAGAAAAGAATAGGAAGAAGAAGAGGAAGAAGAAAATGATGAAGAAGAAGAAGGCGAGGAGGAAGAAGAAGAAGAAGAAAAGAAAAAAGAGGAAGATGAGGAAAAAGTGGAAGAAGAAGAAGAAGATGAGGAAGAAGAAGAATAAGAGAAAGAGGAAGAAGAAGAAGAGGAGGAAGAAGAAAAGGAAGAGGAAGAAGAGATGGATTAGTGAATAGGGATTAGTGATTATGGGTTAAGGAATAGAGAGATGAAGAAGAAGGAGAGGAAGAAGAAGAAGAAGAAGAAGAATAAGAAGTAGAAGAAGAAGTTGAAGAAGAAAAAGATGAAGAAAAAAAGGAAGAGGAAGAAGATAAAGAAGAAGAAGAGGGAGAAGAAGAAGAAGAACGAGAAGAAGAAGAGGAAGAAGAAGAAGAAAAAGAAGAAGAAGAAGAAGAAGAAGTAGAAGAAGAAGAAGTAGAAGAATAGAAAGAAGGGGAAGAGTAAAAAGAGAAAGAAGAAGAAGAAAAGATAAAGATGAAGAAGCAGGAGAGGAAGATGAAGTAGTAGAAGAAGAAGAAGATGAAGAAGAATAAGATGAAGAAGAATAATAAGAGGAAAAAGAAGAAGATGAAGAAGAAGAAGAAGTAAAGGAAGAAGAAGAAGAAGAAGAGGAAGACGATGGAGAAGAAGAAGAGGATGAAGAGGAAGTAGAAGAAGAACTATAAGAAGAAGAGGAAGTTGAGGAAGAAGAATAAGAAGATGATGATGAGAAAGAAGAAGAAGAGGAAGAAGAAGAGAAAAACATGAAGAAGAAGGGGAACAAAAGATTTATAAGGGACTAGGGGTTAAGGATTAGGTGTTAGGGATTAATGATTAGGTATTAGGGATTAAGGATTTGGGATTGGTGATTATGGATTAGTAATTAAGGATTAAGGTTTAGAGATTATGGATAAGGAATTAAAGAGTAAGGATTATGGAATAAGTATTAGGGATTATGGATTAAGGACTAGGGATTTAGGATTATAGATTAAGGGATTCATTATTAAAGATTGTTGGTTAGGTGTTAAGGATTAGGGATTACAAATTAGGTAATTAAGGTTAGGAATTAAGGATGAGAGATTAGTGATTAGGGTTTTGAGATTAAGGATTAGGAATTAGAGATTCATGATTAGGGATAGGAGATTAAGTGATTATAATTAGGATTATGGATTAAGTATTAAGGATTAAGAATTAAAGATTAGGGATTAAAGATTAGGGATTAGGGATTAAGGATTAAGGATTAAGGATTATTGATTATAAATTAAGGATTAAGGATTTCGAATTAAGTATTGAGGATTAGGGTTTAGGGATTAGAGATTAAGAATTAAGGATTAGAAATTATGGATTATGGATGGATTAGTGACTAAGGTTTGGGGATTAGAGAATAAGGATTAAGGAGAGATGGATTAGGCATTATAGATTAGGAATTAAGGGATATGGATAAAGGATTACGAAGAAGAACGGGAAGACGAAGAAAACAAATAAGAAGAAGAAGATGATGATGACGAAGACAATGATGGAGAAGATGAAGAAGAAAAGGAAGAAGAGCAAGAAGAAGAAGTAGAAGAACAAGAAACAAATGAGGAAGAAAGAATAGGAAGAAGAATAAGAGGAAAAGAAGAAGAAGAAAACGACAAAGAAGAAGAAGAAGAAGAAGGAAAGGAGAAAATGATGAAGGAGAATTAGAAGAAGAAGTAGTACAAGAAGTAGACGGAGGAGAAGAAGACGAAGAAGTAGAAGATGAAAAAGAAGAGGAAAAAGAAGAGGAAAAAGTAGAATAAGAAGAAGAAGAGGAGGAAGAAGAAGACGAAGAAGAAGAACAAAAAGAAGGCAAGAAGTAGAGGAAGAACAAGAGGAAGTTGGAGAAGAAGATGAAGAAGGAGAAGAAGAAAAGGTAGAAGATGAAGGAGAAGGAGGAGGACTTTGAAAAGATGAAAAAGGAGATGGAGAATGAGAAAGAGAGGGAGGAGGAGAAGGATAAGGAGAAGGAGACAAAGAAGTAGAAGGAGAAGGAGAAGGAGAAGTAGAAGAAGAAGGAGAAAAAGAAAGAGAAGAAGATGAAGAAGAAGAAAGAGGAGGAGGAGGAGGAAAAGAAGAAGAAGAAGAAATAAAAGAAGAAGAAAAAGAAGAAGAAGAACTAGAAGAAGAAGAAAAAGAAGAAGAAGTTGAAGTAGTATAAGAAGAAGAAGAAGAAGAACAAAAAGAATAAAAAAAAGGAGAAAAAGAAGTAGACAAAATGGATGAAGAAGAGGAAAGCAAACAAGAAGAAGAATGAGAAAATGGAGAAGAAGAAGAAAAAGAAGAAGAATAAGAAAAGAAGATGAATAAGAAGAAGAAGAAGTAGAACAAGAAGTGGAAGAAAAAGATGAAGATGAAGAGGAAGAAGAAGAAGAAGAACAAAAAGGATAAGAGGTAGATGAGGAAGAAGAGAAAGAAGTAGTAAAAGATAAGGAGGAAGAAGAAGAAGATAAAGTGGAAAAAGAGATGGATTAAGGATTAGCAATTAGTGGTTATGGATTAGGGAGAAGAAGAACAAGAAGAAGAATAATACGAAGAAAAAGAAGTTGAAGGAGAATAATAAGTAGAAGAAGAGGAGGAAGAAGAAGAAGAAGAAGAAGAAAAAGAGGGAGAAGAAGCAATAGTAGAAGAAGAAGAAGAAAAAGTTGAAGAAGAATAAGAAGAAGAATAAGAGGAAAAAGAAGAAGAGGAAGAAGAAGAATGAGAGGAAGAGGTAGAAGAAGAAGAAGAAGAAGAAGAAGCTGAACAAGAAGAAGAAGAGGAAGAAGAGGAAGAGAAAGAAGAAGAAGAAGACGATGAGAAAGAAGAAGAGGAAGAAGAGGAAGAAGAAGAAGGGGAAGAAAATATGGATTAACGATTAGGGATTAGGGGTTAGGGATTAGGTGTTGGCGATTAGGAGTTACAGATTAGGGATTAAGGATTAGGGATTAGAGATTATGGATTAGCAATTAAAGATTAGGGTGTAGAGGTTGAGGATAAAGGATTAAAGAGCAAACATTAAGGAAGAAGTAATAGGGATTAAGGATCAAGGATAGGGGAATAGGAACTAAGGGATTAATGATTAGGGATTAGGGATTATGGATTAAGGGATTAGTTACTAAGGATTGTAGGTTACGTATTAAGGATTAGGGATTCGAAATTATGCAAATGGAGATTAGGGATTAAAGATTAGAGATTATTGATTGAGGATTTTAGATTCAAGATTAAGAATTAGAGATAAAGATTAGGGACAAGAGATTAAGTGATTATAATTAGGATTAAAGATTAGAGATTACACATTAAAGATTAAGGATTTAGGATTAGAGATTAGGGATTACCGATTAAGGGTTAAGGATTAGATTATCGATTAAGGATTAATGATTAGAGATTAAGTATTAGGGATAACAGTTTTGGGATTAGAGATTACGGATTTGAGATTAGATATTAATGATTAGAAACTATGGATTAAGGATGGATTAGGGATTAAATTTTGAGGATTATTGATTAGGGATTAGGGAAGGATCGATTAGGCATTATAGATCAAGGATTAGGGAATAAGGATTAAAGATTATGATAAAGAACGGGAAGAAGTAGAAGATGAAGTAGAAGAAGAAGAGAATGAAGAAGAAGAAGAAGAAGAATAAGGAGGAGTTAGAAGAAGAAGAAAAAGAAGAAGAAGAGGACGAACAAGGAAAAGAACAAAAATATGAACAGGAGAACAAAGAAGAAGAAAAAGAAAAGGTGGAAGACGAAGAAGAATAAGAACAAGAAGAATAGGAAGTGGATGAAGAAGAAGAAGAACAAGAGATGAATGAGAAGAACAAGAAGAAAAAGAAGAAGAAGAAGAAGAAAAAAAAGAAGAGGGAAATGTAGAAGACAAAGTAGAAGAAGAGAAAGAATGAGAAGAAGAAGGAGAAGACGAAGAAGTAGAAGAAGAAAAGGAAATACTAGTAGGAGAAGGAGACGGAGGATGTGGAGAAGGTGGAGAAGGAGAAGAAGAAGAAGAATGAGAAGGAGAAGGAGAAGGAGAAGGATAAGGAGAGAGAGAAGTAGAAGGAGAAGGAGAAGGAGGAGAAGGAGAACAAGTAGAAGAAGAAGAATCCATTTCTTTTTCTTCTTTCTTTTCTTCTTCTTCTTCCAGTTCTTCTTCATCTTTTCTTTTTCTTCTACTTCCACTTCTTCATGCTACTCTTCTTCTTCTTCTACCACTTCTTCTACAACTTCATTTCGCTCTTCGTCTTCCTCTACCTCTTCTTCTTCTTCTTCTTCCATTTCTACTTCTTCTTCTTCTCTTCTTATTTTTCTTCTTCTTCTTCTTCATCTTCTTCAACTTCTTCTTTTTCCAATTCTTCTTCTTCTTCTTCTTTTTCTTCTATTTTCGTCTTCTTTTTTCACTTCTTCTTCTTGTTCTTCTTCTTCTTCTTCATCTCCTTCATCTTCTTCTACTACTACTACTTCTTCTTCTTCTTCCTTCTCTTCCTCTTCTCCTTCTTTTTCTTCTCCTTAATTCCTCTTCTTCTTCTTCATCTTCTTCTCCCTCTTGCTTTTCTTCTTCTTCTTCGTCATCATCATCATCTTCTTCTTCTTCTTCTTCTTCTCTTCTTGTTCTTGTTCTTCTTCTTCTTCTTCTTCTTATTTTTCTTCTTCCTCTTCTTCATCATTTCTTCTCCTACTTCTTCTTCTTCTTCTTCTTCTTTATCTTTGTCTTCTTCTTCTTCCTCTTCTTCTTCCTCTTTTACCTTTCTTCCTCTTCCACTTCTTCTTCTTCTTCTGCCCCTTCTTTCTTCTTCTTCATCTTCTTCTTCTTCCCCCTCCACTTTTCCACCTCTTCCTCTTCTTCTTCTGGTACTTCATCATCTTCTTCCTCTTCTTCATCTTCCTTTTCTTTCGCTTCTTCTTCCTTTTCCTCTTCTTCTTCTTCTTCATCATCTTCTTCTTCTTACTCTTTTTTTTCTCTCTTCTTCATCATCATCAACTTCTTCTTACTCCTCTTCTTCTTCTTTTTCTTTTTCTTTTTCCTTTTTTTCAACTTTTTCTTCTCCTATTCTTTTTCTTGTTCTTCTTTTTCTGCTCCACCTTTTACTTCTTCATCTTTTCTTCTTCTTATTCCACTTCTTCCTATTCTTCTTCCTCTTCTTCTCCTCCTCCTCTGTCTCTTTCTTCTTCTACTTTTTCTTCTTTTTCTTTTTCTTCTTCTTCTTCCTCCTCCTCCTCTCCTTCTTTTTCTTCTCCTTAATTCCTCCTCCTCTTCTTCTTCTTCCTCTTCTTCTTCTTCTTCTTCTTCTTTTTCTTCTTCTTCTACTTCCTCTTCTTGGACTTCTTCTACTTCTTCTTCTTCTTCTTCCTCTTCTTCTTCTTCATCTTTTCTTCTTCTTCTTCTTCTTCTTCTTCTTCTTTTTCTTCCTCTTCTTTTTCTTCATCATCATCTTATTCATCATCATCATCTTCTTCTTCTTCTTCCTCTTCTTCAAATTCCTCTTCTTCTTCCTCTTTTTATTCTTTTTCTTCTTCTTCTTCACTCTACCTCTTCTTCACTGTATCTCTTCTTCTTCTTCTTTCTCTTTATTTCCACTACTTCCTCTTCTTCTTTTGGCTCTTCTTCCTCTTCTTCTTCCTCATCTTTATTTTCCTCTTCTTTTACTTTTTCTTCCACTTTTTCTTCTTGTTCTACTTCATCTTCATCTTATTCTTCTGCCTCTTCTTCTTCTTCTCTTCCTACACTTCTTCTTCCTCTTCTTCCACTTCTTCTTTTTCTTCTTCTTATTCTTCTTCTACTTTTCCTTCCTCTTCATCTTCTTCTACTTCTTCTTCATACTCTTCTTCTTCTTCTTCCTTTTCTCATTTTTCTTTTTCTTCTACTTCTTCCTCTTCTTCTTCTATTTCCTTGTCTTCTTCTTCTTCCTTGTCCTCTTCTTCATCTTCCTCTACCTCCTCTTCTTCTTCCTCTTCTTCGTCTTTTTCTTCTTCTTCTTCTTCCTATTCTTCTTCTTCTTCTTCCCATCTTTTTCTTTTCTACTTCTTATTCTTATTATTCTCCTTCTTCTTCTTCTTCTTCCTCTTCTTTTTCTTCTTTTCTATCTCTTCTTCTTCTACTTCTACTTCTTCCTCTTCTTCTTCTTCATGTTCCTCTTCTTTTTCTTCTTCTTCCTCATCTTCATCTTCTACTTCATCTTCTTTTTCTTCTTCTTCTTCTTCTCCTCCTACTTCTAGTTCCTCTTCTTCTTTTTTTTATTTACCACTTCTTCTTCTTGTTCTTCCTTTTCCTCTTTTTTCACTTCTTCTTATTCTTTTTCTTCTGCTTCTTCTTTCTTTCTTTTCTTTTGCTTCTTCTTACTAGTCTTCTTGCACTTTTCCTTTCCCCCTTCAACTTCTTCTTCTACTTTTTCTTCTTCTTCTTCTTCCTTCTCTCCTTTTTCTCTTCCTTAACACTTCTTCTCCTTCTTCTTCTTCCTCATCATCATCTTCTTCTTCTTCTTCTTATACTTCTACTTCTTTTCTTCTTCTTCTTCTCTTCTTTTTCATTTTCTTTTTCATAATCATGTTCTTCTTCCTTTTCTTCTTCTAGCTCTTCTTCTTCTTCTTTCTCTTCATCTTTTTCCTCATCTTTTGCTTCTTCCTCTTCTTCTTCTTTGTCTTCTTTGTCTTCTTCTTCTTCGCCTTCTTCCTCTTCTTCTTTTGCTTCTTCCTTTTCTTCTTATCCGTCTTTTTTTCTTGTTGTTCATCTTCTTTTTACCACTTTTTCTACCTTTTTCTCTTCTTCTTCTAGCACTTCTTCTTCTTCTTCCTCTTCTTTTTCTTCCACTTCTTTTGCTTCTTCTTCCTCCTCTTCTTGATCTTCTTCTTCTTCTTTTTTGTCACCTTCTTCTTCTTCTTACTCCTCTTCTTTTTCTTTCTTCATTATCTTTTTCTTCTTCATTTTCTTCCTCTTCTTCTTCTTCTTCTTCTTCTTCTTCTTCTCTTCTTCTTCTTCTTCTTCTTCATCTTTTCTTCTCTTATTTTTTCTTCTTCTTCTTCTTATTTATCATTATCATCATCTTCTTCTTCTTTTTCTTCTTCTTCTTCTTCTTTGTCTTCTACTTCTTTCCCCTCTTTTTCCACTACATCCTCTTCTTCTTCTAGCTTTTCTTCTTCTCCATCCTCTTCTTCTTTTTCCTCTTCTTTTGTTTCTTCTTCCACTACTTCTTTTTCGTCTTCCTCTTCCTCTTCTTCTCCATCAACCTCTTCATCTTCTTCCTCTTGTTCTTCTACTTCTATTTCTTCCTCTTCTTCTTCTTCCTCCTTTTCCTCTTCTTCTTCTTGTTTTTCTTCTTCTTCTTCCTCTTCTTTCTCTTCTTCTTCTACCACTTCTTTTTTCTTTTGTTCTTCCTCTTCTTCCTCTTCTTCTTCTGCCTTTTCTTCTTCTTCTTCTTCTTCTTCTTCTTCTTCTTCTTCTCTTGTTCTTTTTCTTCTTATTCTTGCTCTTCTTCAACTTCTTCTTAAAATTCTTCTTCTACTACTACTATTACTACTACTACTACCTTTTCCTCTTCTTTTTTCACTTCTATTTTTTCACTTCTTCTTCTTCTTCTTCTTGTTCTTCTTCTTCTTCTTCTACCATTTCTTTTTTCTTTTGTTCTTCCTCTTCTTCCTCTTCTTCTTCTTCCTTTTCTTCTTCTTCTTCTTCTTCTTCTTCTAACTCTTGTTCTTTTTCTCCTTATTCTTCCTCTTCTTTAACTTCTTCTTCTTAAAATTCTTCTTCGTTTTCTTCTTCTTCTTCTACTACTACTATTACTACTATTACCTTTTCCTCTTCTTTTTTCACTTCTTCTTCTTCTTCTCTTTAATTCATCTTCTTCTTCTTCTTCATCTCCTTCTTCCTCTACTTCTTCTTCTTCATCTTTTTCGTCTTCTTCTTCTTCTTCTTCTTCTTCTTCTCTTCTTCTTCTTTTTCTTTTGCTTTTTCCTCTTCTTCATCATTTTCTTCACCTACTTCTTCATCTTTCTCATCTTCTTCTTCTCCTTCTTCATCTTCTTCATTATCTTCTTCTTCTTCTTCTTCTTCTTTTTCTTCTTCTTTATCTTTATCTTCTACTTTTTCCTCTTCTTCTCCTTCTTCTTTTGTTTCTTCTTTTCCTCTTCTTCTTCTTCTTCTTCTTCTTCTTCTTCTTTCTACCTCTTCTTATACTTCTTCATCCTCCACTTTTCTACCTCTTCCTCTTCTTATTTTGGGTCTACTTCCTCATCTTCTTCCCCTTCTTCTTCTTCCTCTTCTTTTGCTTCTTCCTCTTCTTCTTCTTCTTCTTCTTCATCTTCTTCTTCTTCTTACTCCTCTTCTTTTTCTTCCTATTCTTCATTGTCTTATTCTTCTTCATCTTCTCCTTCTTCTTCTTCTTCTTCTTCTTCTCTTCTTCTTCTTCTTCTTCTTCTTTTTCCTCTTCTTCATCTTTTTACTCTCCCACTTCTTCTTCTTCTTCTTCTTCTTCTACTACTTCATCATCATCATCATCATCTTCTTCTTCTTCTTTGTCTTCTTCTTCTTCTTTGTCTTCTTCTTCTTTCTCTTCTTCTTCCACTTCTTCCTTTTCCTCTTCTTCCTCTTCTTCTTCTTCTTTTTCTTGCCCTTCTTTCAATCTCTTCTTCTTCTTCTTCTTCTTCTTTCTCCTCCTCCTCCCTTTTCCACCTCTTCCTCTTCTTCTTTTGTCTCTTCTTCTTCTTCCTCCTTCCATTCTACTTCTTACTCTTCTAACACTTTCTCTTCCTGATCTTCTACTTCCTCTCCTACATCATCATCATTATCATCTTCTTCTTCTTCTTTTTCTTCCTCTTCATATTCTTGTTTTTCTTCTTCTTCCTCTTCTTCCTCATCCTCTTCTTTTTCTTCTTCTTCCACTTCTTCTTCTTCTTCTTCTTCTTCTTCTTCTATTTCTTTGTCGGCTTCTTCCTCGTCTTCCTCTTCTTTTTCCTTTTCTTCTTCTTCTTCATTTTCTTCTTCTTCTTCTACTTCTTCTTCTTCGTCATCTTCATTTTCTTCTTCTTTTTCTTCCTCTTCTTCTTCTTCTTCTTCTTCTTCTTCTACTCCCTCTTCTCCTACTTCTAACTTTTCTTTTTCTTCTTCTTCTTCTACTACTACTTCAACTTCTTCCCCTTGTTCTTCTTCTTCGTCTTCTTCTTCCTCTTCTTTTTTTTCTTTTTCTTCTTTTGCTTCCTCTTCTTCATCCACTTCTTCTTCTTCTTCTAGCACTTCTTCTTCTACCACTTTTTCTTCTTGCTCTTCTTCTTCCTCTTCTTCCTCTTCATCTTCTTCTTCTTGCTTTTCTTCTTCTTCTTCTTCTTCTTCTTTCTCATCTCCTTATTGTTCTTCCTCCTCTTCCTCTTCATCTTCCACTTCTTCCTCCTCTTTCTCTTCTTCTTCTTTTTCTCCTTCTCCCTCTTCTTCTTCTTCTTCTTCTACTTCTCCTCCTCCTTCCTCTTCCTCCTCATCTTCTTTTTCTTCTACCACTTCTTCTTCTTCAACTACTTCTTTTTGCTCTTCTTCTTCCTCTACCTCTTCTTCTTCTTCTTCTCTTCTTATTTTTCTTCTTCTTCTTCATCATCTTCTTCAACTTCTTCTTCCAATTCTTCTTCTTCTTCTTTTTCTTCTATTACTACTACTACGTTTTTCTCTTCTTTTTTCACTTCTTCTTATTGTTCTTCTTCTACTTCTTCATCTCCCTCATCTTCTACTACTTCTTCTTCTTCTTCTTCCTTCTCTTCCTCTTCTCCTTCTTTTTCTTCTCCTTTATTCCTCTTCTCCTTCTTCATCTTCTTCTCCCTCTTGCTTTTCTTCTTCTTCTTCTTCGTCGTCATCATCATCATCATCTTCTTCTTCTTCTTCTTCTTCTTCCTCTTCTTTATCATTTCTTCTCCTTCTTGTTCTTGTTCTTGTTCTTCTTCTTATTCTTCTTTATCTTTGTCTTCTACTTCTTCCTCTTCTTCTCTTTTCTTCCTCTTCCTCTTCTTGTTCATCTTCTTCCTCTTTTTTTTCTACCACTTCTTCTTCTTCTTCTTCTTCTTCTTCCCCCTCCACTTTTCCACCTCTTACTCCTCTTCTTCTGGCACTTCATCTTCTTTCTATTCTTCATCTTCCTCTTCTTTCACTTCTTCTTCCTTTTCCTCTTCTTCTTCTTCTTCTTCTTCTTACTCTTCTTTTTCTTTCTCTTCTTCATCTTCTTCTTCTCACTCCTCTTCTTCTTCTTTTTCTTTTTCTTTTTCCTTTTTTTCAACTTTTTCTTTTTCCTTTTTTTCAACTTTTTCTTCTCCTATTCTTTTTCTTGTTCTTCTTCTTCTCCTCCTTCTACTTCTTCTTCTTTCTTCTTCTTCTTCCACTTCTTCCTGTTCTTCTTCCCCTTCTTCTTGCTCTTCTTCTCCTCCTCCTCCGTCTCTTTCCTTTTCACTATTTCTTCTTCTTCTTCTTCGTCCTCCTCCTCTCCTTCTTTTTCTTCTCCTTAATTCCTCCACCTCTTCTTCGTCTTCTTCTTCTTCTTCTTCTTCTTCTTCAACTTCCTCTTCTTGGACTTCTTCCTCTTCTTCTTCTTCTTCTTCTTCCTCTTCTTCTTCATCATCTTTTCACTTCTTCTTCTTCTTCTTCTTCTTCTTCTTCTTCTTCCTCTTCTTTTTCTTCATCATCATCTTATTCATCATCATCTTCTTCTTCTTCATCTTCTTCCTCTTCTTCAAATTCCTCTTCTTCTTCCTCTTTTTATTCTTCTTCCTCTTCTTCTTCTTCTTCTTCACTCTAACTCTTCTTTACTGTATCTCTTCTTCTTCTTCTTTCTCTTTTTTTTAACTACTTCCTCTTCTTCTTTTGGCTCTTCTTCCTCTTCTTCATCCTCATCTTAATTTTTCTCTTCTTTTGATTTTTCTTCTTCTTTTTCTTCTTCTTCTTTTTCTTCTTCTTCTTCTTCATCTTCATCTTATTCTTCTACCTCTTCTTCTTCTTCTCTTCCTACACTTCTTCTTCCTTTTCTTAGTCTTCTTCCACTTCTTCTTTTTCTTCTTCTTCTTCTTCTTCTACTTCTCCTTCCTCTTGATCTTCTTCTACTTCTTCTTCTTCATATTCTTCTTCTTCTTCTTCCTTTTCTCATTTTTCTTTTTCTTCTATTTCTTCCTCTTCTTCTTCTATTTCCATGTCTTTTTCTTCTTCCTCATCCTCTTCTTCATCTTCCTCTACCCCCTCTTCTTCATCTTCCTTTACCCCCTCTTCTTCCTCCTCTTCTTCATCTTCTTCTTCTTCTTCTTCTTCTTCTTCTTCCTCTTCTTCTTCTTTGTATTCTTCTTCTA
This sequence comes from Vanilla planifolia, assembly GCA_023846275.1. Lineage (NCBI taxonomy): Eukaryota > Viridiplantae > Streptophyta > Magnoliopsida > Asparagales > Orchidaceae > Vanilla > Vanilla planifolia. The sequence goes on from JAIUJO010000759.1 coordinate 145,200, forward strand.
CTTCTTCCCATCTTTTTCTTTTCTACTTCTTATTCTTCTTATACTTATCATGCCCCTTCTTCTTCTTCTTCTTCTTCTTCCTCTTCTTTTACTTCTTTTCTATGTCTTCTTCTTCTTGTACTTCTACTTCTTCCTCTTCTTCTTCTTCTTGTTCCTCTTCTTTTTCTTCTTCTTCTTCTTCCTCTTCTTCATCTTCTACTTCGTCTTCTTCTTCTTCTTCTTCTTCTTCTGGTTGCTTTTCTTCAACCTCTTCTCTTTCTTTTATTTAGCACTTCTTCTTCTTGCTCTTCCTTTTCCTCTTTTTTCACTTCCTCTTATTCTTTTTCTTCTTCTTCTTCTTCTTCTTCTTCCTTTTCTTTTGCTTCTTCTTTCTATTCTTCTTGCACTTTTGCTTTCCTCCTTCAAATTCTTCTTCTACTTTTTCTTCTTCTTCTTCTTCCTTTTCTCCTTCTTTTTCTTCTCCTTAACTCTTCTTGTTCTTCTTCTTCCTCATCATCATCATCATCATCTTCTTCTTCTTCTACTTCCTCTTTCTTCTTCTTCTTCTGTTCTTTTTCATTTTCTTTTTCTTAATCATTTTCTTCTTCCTTTTCTTCTTCTAGCTCTTCTTCTTCTTCTTTCTCTTCACCTTTTTCCACATCTTTTGCTTCTTCTTCCTCTTCTTCTTTGTCTTCTTCGTCTTCTTCTTCTTTGTCTTCTTCCTCTTTTTCTTTTGGTTCTTCCTTTTCTTCTTATTCCTCTTTTTTTCTTGTTGTTCATGTTCTTTCTACCTCTTCTTCTTCTTCTTCTTACTCTCTCTT
>JAIUJO010001289.1:2500-5000 GCA_023846275.1 Vanilla planifolia
CTGTCGATACTGTAGCCAAAATTGCTTTTCTAAAAGCTTTCCCAAACATGAAAATCCAAATTCTTTAATTTCGGCTATTTGTTTTTGCTAGTTCTCCGTCGCGTAAGACCAGCCGCGCCCAACGCCCCAGGTTCAGTGGCGTGACCAGGTCCAAACCTCGACCGGTTCCCCCCTCTCTCTCCTGCACGTCCGGCGGAACCAAAATATTTCGCCGACGCTTTACTGGTCGATTCACACACTAAACCGATAGATTTCAGCTCGACTTCCGCCCTATCTGTCTCCGCTGCTCATCGGAAAACTTACATAACCGTGACGACAAATAAATTATTTCTTACCTTACGGAAATCTTTGTCGATCGTCACCGTCGGATGCCGGAATTCACGGAATCCTCGTCGGCCGTTATTGTAGCATGCCGAAACCTCGTTGGAGCACGACGACAGTCGTCAGATATCTCCGCCTCGCACTCCGGCCACCTCCCCGAAGTCGGTGTTCTTTGTATAAATGCTTTTAAAAATGCACTCTTCTTCGACTTTTATAATGCGATAGGAATCGACTTGCCATGAACTGCATTTTTGCATAACACCCCTTCCCAACCTTTTCATTTACACAAATATCCATCGCTCGAAGAAATAAACTTGTGTTGAAATTCCTAAAATTGCATATATACCTAGCACTGCCAACAACTTTAAAAGTACAAATATACCTTCTGCCAAAATGAATTGAACTATGCTGACATTTACAAAATTACAAATATATCCTCAATATTACAAATCTATACAAATCTTTAAAAATTCATAATTTATTGGTTAGAACTCCAAAAATTACAAACTAAGTACCGTTAGACTCGTCTCAACGAGCTCTTTTTCACAAAAATATAATAAAGAAAAAGTAAGGCTGTTACGTGCATCTTCTTCTTGTTCTTGTTCTTGTTCTTGTTCTTGTTCTTCTTCTTATTCTTATTCTTCTTCTTCGATTTCTTCTTTTTCATCATCATCATCTTCTTCTTCTTCTATTCTTCCTCTTCTTCTTCTTCTTTTTCTTCCTCATTCTTCTTCCTCGTCATCATCATCATCATCTTCTTCTTCTTCTACTTCTTTGTGCTTTTCCTCTTCTTCTTCATCTTCTTCTTCTTCTTCTTTTTCTTTTTCCTCTTCTTCTACTTTTTCTACTTCTTCTTCTTCTCCTTCTTCCACTTCTTACTCTTCCTTATCTTCTTCTTCTTCTTCTTCCTCTATTTTCTATTCTTTTTCTTCTTCGTCTTTTCTTCTTATTCTTCTTCTTTTTCTTCGACTTCTTCTTCGTCATATTCCACTTCTTCCTCTTCTTCTTCTTCTCCTTCCTCCTCTTCCTTTTCTTATTCTTCTTTTTTTTCTGCTTCTTCTACAATAACATCTTCTTTTTATTCTGCTTGTTCTTCTTCTTATTCTTCTTTTAGCATTACTGCTACTTCTCCTTTTTTTTCTCCTAATCTTATAATTCTTCTCCATCTTCTTATTCTTCTCATTCTTCTTCTTCTACTCCTTATTCTTCTTCTCTTGTCCTCATCTTCTTCTTCTTCTTTTTCTTCTTCTTTATGTTCTTCTTCTTCTACTTCTTCTTCTTCTTCTTGTTCCTCTTCTTCTCCTTTTTCTTCATCTTCTTCTACTGTGTCTTCTTCTTCTTCTTCTCCTTCTTTGTCCTCATCATCTTCTTTTTCTTCTTTTTCTTCTTCTTTAAGTTCTTCTTCTTCTTCTTCGTCTTCTTCTTCTTCTTCATCTTCTTCTTCCTCTTCTTCTTCAACCTCTTCTTCTTCTTCTTCTACAACTTCTTCCTCTTCTTGTTCTTGTTGTTCTTCTTCTTCTACTACTTCTTTTTTTCTTCCATTTTTTCCTCTTCTTCTTCTTCTTCTTCTTTTTCTTCTTCTTCTTCTTCTTCTTCTTCTTCTTCTTCTGCTTCTACTTCATCTTCTTAATCTTCTTGTTCTTTTTCTGCTTCTTCTTGTTGTTCTTCTTCTTCTTCTTTTTCATTCCCCTTCTTCTTCTTCTTCTTCTTCTTCCTCTTCTTCTTCTTCTTCTTCTTCTTTTGCTTCTTCTTCTTCTTCTTCTTCTTCTTCTTCTTCCTCTTCTTCTTCTTCTTCTTCTTCCTTATCTTTTTCTTCTTCCTCTTCTTCTTCTTCTCGTTCTCCTTCTTCCACTTCTTCTGCTTCTTCTTCTTCTTCATCTTCTTGTTCTTCTTCATCATCATCATCTTCTTCTTCTTCTTCTTCTTCTTCGTCCTCTTATTCTTGTTCTTCTTCTTCTTGTTCTTCTTCTTCTTCTTCCCCTTCTTCTTCTTCTCCTTCTTCTTCTTTTTCTTCTTCTTCTTCTTCTTCTTCTTCGTTCTTCTTCTTCTTCTTCTTCTTCAACCACTTCTTCTTCTTCTTCTTCTCCATTTTCTTCTTCTTCTTCTTCAAAATCTTCATCTTTTTTTCTTGTTCTTTTTCTTCTTGTTCTTCTTCTTCTTTTTCTTCTTCTTCTTCATC
>JAIUJO010001289.1:12500-22500 GCA_023846275.1 Vanilla planifolia
CTTCTTCTTCTTCTCATCCTTCGTCTTCTTCTTCTTCTTTTGCTTCTTCTTCTTGTTCTTCTTCATCTTCTTCCTCTTTTTCTTCTTCATCTTCTTCTTCTTGTTCTTGTTCTTCTTCTTCTTCTTCTTCTTCATGCTCTTCTTCTTTAACTTCCTCTTCTTCTTCTTTTTCTTCTTCTTTTTCCTCTTCTTCTTCTTCCCCTTCTTCTTCTTCTTCTTCTACTTCTTCCTCTTCTTCTCCTTCTTCCTCTTCTAGTTCTTCTTTTTCTTCTTCATCTTCTTCTTCTTCTTCTTTTTCCTCTTCTTCTTCTTCTTTTTCTTCTTCTTCTTCTTCTTCTTCTTCTTCTTCTACTACTACTACTATTACTTCTTCTCCTTCATCATCTTCATCATCTTCTTCTTCTTTTTCTTTTTCTTTTTCTACTACTACTACTTCTTGTTTAAAATCCTCATCTTTTTCTTCTTCTTCTTGTTCTTCTTCTTGTTCTTCTTCTTGTTCTTCTTCTTCTTCTTCTTCATCTTCTTCTTATTCTTCTACTTCATCTTCTTCTTCTTCTTCTAGTTCTTCTTCTTCTTCTTCTTCTTCTTCTCCTTCTTCTTCTTCCTCTTCTTCTTCCTCTTGTTCTTCTTCTTCTGCTTCTTCGTCTCCTTCTTCTTCTTCTTTGTCGTCATCTTCTTGTTCTACTTCTTCATCTTCTTCTTATTTTTCTTCTTCTTCTTCGTCTTCTTCTTCTACACTTCATCTCCTTCTTCTTCTTCTTCTTCTTCTTCTTCTTTCTCTTCCTTTTTACCTTCGTCTTCCTCTTCTTCTTCTTCTTCTTCCTCTTATTCTTTTCTTTCATTCTTTCTTGTTCTTGTTCTTCTTCTTCTTCTACTTCTTCCTCTTCTTCCTCTTCTTCGTCTTCTACTTCTTCTTCTTCTTCCTCTTCTTTATCTTCTTCTTATTCTTATTCTTATTCTTATTCTTATTCTTCTTCTTCTTCTTCTTATTTTTCTTCTTCTTCATCTTCTTTTTCTTCTTCTTCTTCTTCATTTCTTCTTCTTCTTCTTCTTCTTCTTCTTCTTTTCCTCTTCTTCTTCTTCTTCTTCTCTTCTTCTTCTTCTTCTTCTTCTTCTTCTTCTTCAACCACTACTACTACTACTACAACATCTAGTACTTCTTCTTCTTCCTCTTCTTCTTTACCTTTTTCTCCTCATCTTCTTCTTCTTCTTCTCCTTCTTCTTCATCATCATCAACATAATCATCTTCTTCTTCTTCTTCTTATCCTCCATCTTCCTCTTCTTCTTTTGCTTCTTCTTCTTATTCTTCTTCATCTTCTTCCTCTTTTTCTTCCTCATCATCTTCTTCTTCTTGTTCTTCTACTTCTTCTTCTTCTTCCTTTTCTTCTTCTTCAAGTTCTTCTTCTTCTTATTCTTCTTCATCTTCTTCTTCTTCCTCTTCTTCTTCTTCCTCTTCTTTTCCTCTTCTTCTTCTTCTACAACTTCTTCTTCTTCTTCTTCTTCTTATGTTTTTTCTTTCCCTTTCTCTTCTTTTTCTTCTTCTTCTACTTCTTCTTTTTCTTCTTCTTCTTCTTCTTCGTCTTCTTCTTCTTCTTCTTCTTCTTCTTCTACTTCTTCTACTTTTTTATCTTCTTCTTCTTCTTCTTCTTTGTTGTCTTCTTGTTGTTCTTCTTCTTTTACTTTTTCTTCATCTTCTTCTTCTAGTTCTTCTTCTTATTCTTCTTTGCGTTCTTCTTCCTCTTCTCCTTCTTTGGCATCTTCGTCTTCTTCTTTTTCTTCTTCTTTGTTTTCCTCTTCTTCTTTGACATCATCTTCTTCATCTTCTTCTTCTTCTTCTTCTTCTTTCTTTTCTTCATCTTCTTCTACTTCTTCATCTTCCTTTTTCTAATTCTACTACTCCTCCTCCTTCTTCTTCTTCTTCCTCCTCCTCCTCTTCCACTTCTTCAACTTATTCCTCTTCTTCTTCATCTTCCAATTCTTCAATGTCTTCAACTTCTTCTTCTTCTTTCTCATCTTCTTCTTCTTCTTCTTTTGCTTCTGCTTCTTCTTCTTCTTCTTATTTATCTTCTTCTTCTTTGTCTTAATCTTCTTCGTCTTCTTCTTCTTCTTCTTCTTCTTGTTCTTCTCCCTTGCCTTTTTCTTCTTCTTCTTCTTCTTCTTCCTCTTCTACCACTTTTTCCTCTTCTTCTTCTTCTTCTTTCATTTCTTTTTCTTCTCCTTCTTCTTATTCTTCTTCTTCTTCTTGTTCCTCATCTACTTTATCATCCTATTCTTCTTTTTCTTCTTCTTCATCATCATTGACATTTTCTTCTTCTTTTTCTTCCTCCTCTTCTTCATCTTCTTCTTGTTCTTCCTCTTCTCTTCTTCTTGTTCTTCAACTTCTTCTTCTTCTTCTCCTTCTTCTTCTTCTTCTTCTTCGACTTCTTCTTCTTGTTCTTCTACTTCTTCTGCTTATTCTACATCTTCTACTTCTTCATCTTCTCCCTCATCTTCTTCTTTATCTTCAACTCTACCTTCTTCTTCTACTTCAACCTCTTCTTCTTATTCTACCTCTTATTCTTCATCTTCTTCTTCTTCTTCACCTTCTTCATCATCTTCTTCTTCCTCTTCTTATTATTCTACTTCTTTTTCTTCTTTTTCTTCTTCTTCTTCTTCTTCTTCTTCTTTCCCTTCTTGTTCTTTTTGCTCTTCTTCTTCCTCTTCTTCTTCTTCTTCTACTTCTTCTTCTTTTTCTTCTTCTTCTTCTTCTTCTTCTTCTTCTTCTTCTTCTACTTCTTGTTTTTCTTTTACTTCTTTTTCTTCTTCTTCCTCTTCTTCTTCTTCTTTTTCTTCTACTTCTTCTTCATCATCATCATCTTCTTCTTCCTGTTCTTCTTTTTCTTCGTCTCCTTCTTCTTCTTCTTTTTATTCTTGTTCTTCTTCTTCATCTACTTCATCTTCATCTTCATCTTCTTATTCTTCTTCTTCTTCTCCTTCTTCTTCTTCTTCTTCTTCTTTTATTCTTGTTCCTCTTCTTCTACTTTTTTGTCATCTTGATCCACTTCTTCTTTTTGCTCTTCTTCTCCTTCTTCATCTTCTTCTTCTTCTTCTTCTCCTCTTTCTTCTTCTTCTTCTTCTTCCTCTTCTTCTTCTTCTTCTTCTTCTTTTTCTTTTCTTCATTTTCTTCTTCCTCTTCTACTTCTTCTTCCTCTTCTTCTTCTTCTCCTTCATCTTCCTTTATTGCTTCTTCTTCTTCTTCTTCTTCTTCAACTTCTTCCTCGTCTTCTTCTTCTTCTTCCTCTTCTTATTCTTCGTCTTCTTCATCTTCCTTTTCTTCTTCTTCATCTTCTTCTTCTTCTCCTTTTTCCTCTTCTTCTTCGTAATCCCTTTTTTCTTTGCCTTCTTTTTATTCTTCTTCTTTTTTTTCTTCTTCTTCTTCCTGTTCTTCCACTTCTTCCTCCTCATCATCTTCTTCTTCCACTTCTTCCTTTTCTTCTTCTTCTTCTTGTTCTTTGTCTTATTCTTACACTTCTTCATCTTCTTCCTCTTCTTCTTCATCTTCTTCTTCTTCCACTTCTTCTTCTTCTTGTTCTCCTTCCTCTTCTTCCACTTCTTCCTCTTCTTCCTCTTCTTCTTCTTCTTCTTCTACTTCTTCGTCTTCTTCTTCTTCTTCTTCTTTTTATTCTTGTTCCTCTTCTTCTACTTCTTTTCATCTTCATCAACTTCTTCTTTTTGTTCTTCTTCTTCTTCTTCTTCATCTTCTTCTTCTTCTTCTTCTCCTCTTTCTTCTTCTCCTTCTTCTTCTTCTTCTTCTTCTTCTTCTTCTTCTTCTTTTTCTTCTTCCTCTTCTACTTCTTCTTCCTCTTCTTCTTCTTCTTCTTCTTCTTCTTCTCCGCCTCCTTCATCTTCCTTTATTTCTTCTTCTTCTTCTTCAACTTCAACTTCTTCCTCTTCTTCTTCTTCTTCTTCTTCCTCTTCTTATTCTTCGTCTTCTTCTTCTTCTTCTTTTTCTTCTTCTTTGTCTTCTTCTTCTTCACCTTTTTCCGCTTCTTCTTCGTAATCACTATTTTCTTTGCCTTGTTTTTAATCTTCTTCTTCTTTTTTTTTCTTCATCTTCCTCTTCTTCTGCTTCTTCCTCCTCATCATCTTCTTCTTCCACTTCTTCCTCTTCTTCTTCTTCTTCTTCGTCTTATTCTTTTTTTTCTTCTTCTTCTTCCTCTTCTTCTTCATCTTCTTCTTCTTCTTCTTCTTCTTCTTCTTCTTCTTCTCCTCCTCCTCCTCTTGCTTGTTCTTCTTCTTCTTCTTCTTCTTCTTCTTCTTCTATGTCTTCTTCTTCTTCTTCTTCTTCCTCTTCATCCTCTTCCTCTTCTTCCTCTTGTTCTTCTTCTTCTCCGTCTTCTTCTTCTTCTTCTTCATAATCTCTTTTTCCTTTACCTTCTTCTTCCTCTTCTTCTTCTTCTTCTCCTTCTACTTCTTCCTTTTTCTTCCTCTACTTATTCTTCTTCTTCCACTTCATCCTCTTCTTTTTCTTCTTCTTCTTCTACTTCTTCTTCATCTTCTTCTCCTTCTTCTACTTCTACTTCTTCTTCTTCTCCTTATTCTTCTTCATCTTCTTCTTCTTCCTCTCCATCTTCTTCATCTTCTTTTTCTTCCTCTTCCTCTTCTTCTGGTTCTCCTTCTTCTTACACTTCTTTCACTTCTTCTTCTTCTTCTTCAACTTCTTCTTCTTCCCCTTTTTTCTTCTTCTCCTTCATTGTCTTCTTCTTCCTCTTCTTCTTCGTCTTCTTCTTCTCCATCTTGTTCTTCTTGTTCTTCTTGTTCTTCTTGATCTTCTTGTTAATCTTCTTCTTCTCCTTCTCCTTCTTCTTCTTCTTCTTCCTCTTCTACATATTCTTCTTCTTCTTCTTCTTCTTCCTCAACTTCTTCTTCTTCTTCTTCCACTTCTTCTTCTTCTTCTTCTTCTTCCTCTTCTTCTTATCCTCTTTCCTGAACAGCATCAACATCATCTACATCTTGTTCTTCTTCATCCTCTTTTTCTTCTTCTTCTTCATCATCTTCTTGTTCTTTTTCTAGTACATCTTCTTCTTCTTCTTTTCTTCTTCTACTTCATCTAGTTCTTCTACTTCATCTTTTCTTCTTCTTCTTCTTCTTCTTCTTCTTCTACTTCTGCTTCTTCTGCTTCTTCTTCTTCTTCTTCTTCATCTTCTTCTTCTTCTTGTTCTTCTTCTTCTTCTTCTTATTCTTCTTCTTCTTCTTCTTCTTCTACTGCTTCTTCCCCTTATTCTTCTTCTTCTTCCTCTTCTTCTTCTTCTTCTTCATCTTCTTCTTCTACTACTACTACTTCTTCTTCTTCCTCTTCTTCTTCATCTTCTTCTTCTACTACTACTGCTTCTTCTTCTTCCTCTTCTTCTTCTTCTTCTTCATCTCCTTCGCCTTGTTCTTCTTCTTCTTCCTCTTCCTCCTCTTCTTCCTCTTCTTCTTCTTCTTCTTCTTTTTCTTCTTCCTTTTCTACTTCTTCTTCTTCTTCTTCTTCATCTTTTTCTTCTTTTTATTCTTCTTCATATTCTCTTTTTTCTTTACCTTCTTTTTATTCTTCTTCTTCTTTTTCTTCTTCTTCTTCTTCTTCCTCTTCTTCCACTACTTCCTCCACATCTTCTTCTTCTTCAACTTCTTCCTCTTCTTCTTCTTCTTCTTCTTCTTCTTTGTCTTATTATTGTTCTTCTTTTTCTTCTTCCTCTCCTTTTTCTTAATCTTCTTCTTCTTCCACTTCTGCTTCTTCTAGTTCTCCTTCCTCTTCTTCCACTTCTTCCTCTTCTTCTTCTTCCTCTTCTTCTTCTTCTTCTTCCTCTTCTTGTACTTCTTCCTTTTCCTTTTCTTATCTTCTTGCTCTTCTTCTTCCTCCTCTTCTTCCTCTTCCTCTTCTTGCTCTTCCTCTTCTTCTTCTTCTACTTCTTCTTCTTCTTTGTCTTCTTCTTTTTCTTCTTCTTCATTATCCCTTTTTTCTTTACCTTCCTCTTCTTCCTCTGCTTTATCTTCTTCTTCCTCTTCTTCTTTTTCTTTTTCTTCTTCAACTTTTTCTTCTTTTTCTTCTTCTCCTTATTCTTCTTCATCATCTTCTTCTTCTTCCTCTTTTTCTTCCTCATCTTCTTCTTCTTCCTCTTCTTCTTCTTCTTGTTCTCCTCCTTCTTCCACTTTTTCCTCTTCTTCCTCTTCTTCATCAACTTCTTGTTCTTCTTCTTCATCTACTTCTTATTCTTCTTCTTCTGTTTCTTCTTTTCCTTCCACTTCTTCTTCTTCCCCTTCTTCTTCCTGTTCTTCTTCTTCTCCAACATGTTCTTCTTGTCCTTCTTCTTCTTCTCCTTCCCCTTCTTCTTCTTCTTCTTCTTCTTCTTCTTTCTCTTCTACATTTTCTTCTTCTTATTTTTCTTCTTCTTCTTCTTCATCATCATCATCATCATCTGCTTCTTCTCCATCCTCTTCTTCTTCTACTTCTTCAACTTTTTCTTCTTCTTCCTCTTCTTCTTCTTCTTCAACTTTTTCTTCTTCTTCCTCTTCTTCTTCTTCTTCTTCTTCTTCTACTACTACTGCTATTACTTCATCTTCTTCTCTTCTTCTTCATCCTCTTCTTCTACTTCTTCTTCTTCATCATCATCATTATTTTCTTCTTCTTCTTCTACTACTTCTTCTTGTTCTTGTTCTTCTTCTTCTTCTTCTTCTTCTACTAGTTCACCTGGTTCTTCTACTTCATCTGGTTCTTCTTCTTCATCTTCTTATACTACTACTACTACTTCTGCTTTCGCTACTTCTTCTTATACTTCTTCTTCTTCTTCTTCTTCCACTTCTTCTTCTTCTTCTTCTTCTTCTTCTTTTTCTTCTTCTTATTCTTCTTATTCTTCTTATTATTCTTATTCTTCTTCTACTTTTTCTTCTTCCTCTTCTTCTACTTCTTCCTCTTCTTCTTCCTCTTCTTCTTCTTCTTCTTCTTCTGCTTCTTCTTCTTCTTCTTCTTCTTCTTCTCCTTCTTCTACTTCAAATTCTGCTTCTTCTTCTTCTTCTTCTCCTTTTTCTTCTTTTACTTCTACTTCTTCTTCTTCTCCCACTTTTTTTCTTCTTCTTCTTCATGTTCTTCTTCTTCTTCTTTTTCTTCTTCCTCTTCTTCTTGCTCTTCTTCTTCTTCTTCCTTCTTCTTGTTCTTCTTCCACTTCTTCTTCTTCTTCCCCTTCATCATCATAATCTTCTTCTTCTTCTTCTTCAATTTCTTCTTCTTCTCCTCCTCTTCCTTCTTCTTCTTCTTCTTGCTCTTCTTCATCTTCTTCTTCTTCTTCTTTTTCTTCTTCTGCTTCTTCTTCTTCTTCCTCTTTTTCTTCTCCTTCTTCTTCCTCTTCTTCTTCTTCTTCTTCTACTTCATCTTCTTCTTCCACTTCATCTTCTTCTTCTTCTTTTTCTACTTCGTCTTCGTCCTCTTCTTCGTCTTCGTCTTTTTCTTCTTCTTCGCCGTCATCATCATCTTCTTCTTCTTCTTCTTCCCCTTCTCCTTCTCCTTCTTCTTCTCCTTCTTCTTCTTCTCCTTCTCCTTCTTCTTCTTCTTCTTCTTCTTATTCTCCTTCTTATTCTTCTTCTCCTTCTTGTTCTTCTTCTTCTTCTCCTTCTTCTTCTCCTCCTCCTTCTTCTTCCTCTTCTTCTTCTTCTTCTTCTTCTTCTTCTTCTTCTTCTTCATCTTTTGCTTCTTCTTCTTCAACTTCTTTTTTTTCTTTTTCTTCTACTTCTCCTTCTTCTGCTACTACTTCTTCTTCTTCTTCTTCTTCTTCTTCTTCTTTTGCTGCTTTATCTTCTTCTACTTCTTCTTCTTCTGCTACTTCTTCTTCTTCTTCTTCTTCTTCTTCCTCTTCTTCCACTTCTTTTTCTTCTTCTTCTTCATCTTCTTCTTCTTCTTTTTCTTCTTTTTCTTCCTCTTCATCTTCTTCTTTTCCTTCTTCTCCTTCTTCTCCTTCATCTTCTCCTTTTTCTCCTTCTTCTTCTTCTTCTTCTTCTTTTTCTTCTTCCACTTCTTCATCATCATCATCATCATCATCATCATCTTCTTCTTCTTCTTCTCCTTCTTCTTGTTCCTCTCCTTTTTCTCTTTCTTTTTCTCCTTCTTATCCTACTTCTTCTCCTTCTTCTCCTTCCTCTTCTCCTTCTTCTCCTTCTTTTTCTTCTTCTTCTTCTTCTTCTTCTTCTTCTTCTACTACTACAACTACTTTCTTTTTTTCTTCTTCTTCTCCTTCTTCTTTCTCTTCTTCTTCTTCTTCTTCCTCTTCTTCTTCTTCTTCTTCTTCTTCTTCTTCTACTTCTTCTACTTCTTCCCCTTCTTTTACTTCTTCTTCTACCACTTTTTCTTCTTCTTGTTGTTCTTACTTTTCTTCTTCTTCATCTTCTTCTTATTCTTCTTCTAGAAGATTGGGAATACTTAATCAGACTTAATGATCCAATTGGCTTTTTATTTGTACATAAATATGAACATTTCCTCATACTTACAGCAGAATTAGAATAGCTTAAAACTTTGAAAAATATAAAGAATTTAGAGTAAATACGAACACAATTACTTATGAAGAAGTAAATGCAGCTGAACTATACGATAGTATAGGAGAACAATTTGAAATAACAGATGAAAACTTAGAAAAAAATTAAAAGAGGCAATTCCTATTGGAGAGAAAAATGAGATTTATAAAGCTCCATCTTTTAAATCTCAGTTTTTAAATAAACACACACACATTTTTTAGCAAATGGAAGTAAATGCTACACTAAAAGGAGATGATCTAACATCCATTAGCTTCCTTAACAAAACAAAAATTGAACAATTAAAATCTAAATACTCAAAAATGAAATACCTATATATATACAAGAGTAAAAGACTTCTTTGAGACTTTTACTAATTTAAAACCACTACAAAGATTTTTAGGACTCTTAAATTATTGACAAATACCAAAATTTTTTTTTCTAAAATAAAATTATTACAAAACAAATTAGCCTAACAATAGGCTAAATACAAAATAACAACTTTCGAACAACCTCATCATTGGAATACTTAAAAAAATGCCAATCTCTTTTACAAAAGATGAACAAAGAGAAATGTAACAAAGAATTTATTAAAAAAAATTCTTTATTTTCCCAAAGAAGAAGATAAAATAACTTTGCAAACTGATGCCTCTGACCTTTTCTAGTCTGGTGTCCTTATTGCAAATACAAGCAAAATAGTAGAATATACTTCGAGTAAATTTTCAAAAACCAAAAGTAAATATGTAGTTAACCAAGTTAATTCATGTCCTTGCTAGCAAGAAGTAGCATATTGGATATATTTGCTAACATTTATTGATGGTGGAAGGCTAAAGAGGGTTTGTTTTATTTTTTGTGTCCAATATATACAATATTTTGTAAGTTTTTTTTATACGAAATCTTGTCAATGTTGAATGTAAGACCCAAAGCCTTGTCTTTACCGCTACTTTCTAGGTGTCTATTTCTATTTTTATGGTAACTTTTTCAGTCAGATCTTTTACCATACTTTAACAACGTAGAATACGATGGTTGAGTAGGTACTTGAGCTTTAGGCCCAATGTTATCTCCTTGAGATTCTCTCATCTCCATCTCTAGAGAAGGTGGTTGTGGGACAAACTGTGGTGTTGGAAGATACATAGTACTGCGACTACTTTCTCCTCGCTCATGAGTTCTTATTTGGTATTCATCTTCAGAATTATCCTTTTATCCTTGGTGTTGGAAAAAGTCAATGACTTTATGATTTTGTTCATAAAAATCATAGATACTTTTGTTAGAAATTTCACGAAGTTGTTCCTTTTGTTGAAGTTCTAAGAACTTTTGGTAAATGGATTTGTCTAATTTATTTAAGTCCATAACATCTTTTGACAAATTTAATTTAAACATATAATGTTTGGTGAATTTTGTTAATGTGTATAGGAACTTTTGTTTTTATTCGAGGTTTTGAAGTTTAACTTTCATCTCTCTGAGTTGATCATCAATAAAGTTC
>JAIUJO010001289.1:32500-35000 GCA_023846275.1 Vanilla planifolia
CCTCTTCTTCTACCTCTTCTTCTTCTCTCTCTCCTTCTTCTACTCCTTCTTCTTCTCATTTTTCTTCTGTATCTTCTTCTTCTTCACATTCTTCTTCTTCTTCTCCTTCTTCTTCTCCTCCTCCGTCTTCTCCTTCTTCTTCTTCTTCTTCTTCTTCTTCTCCTTCTTCTTCTCCTTCTTCTTCTTCTTCTCCTTCTTCTACTCCTCCATCTTCTTCTTCTCCTTCTTCTTCTCCTCGCTTCTTCTTCTCCTTCTTCTTCTTCTCCTTCTTCTTCTCCCCCTTCTTATACTTCTTCTTCTCCTTCCTCCACCTCTCCCTCTGCTTCTTTTTCTTCCCCTTCTCCTTCTTCGACTTCTTCTTCTTCTTCTCCTTCTCCTTCTTCTTCTTCTTCTTTTTCTCCTTCTTCTTCTTCATCTTTTTCTCCTTCTTCTTCTTCTTTTCTCGTTCTTCTTCTCTCTTCTTCTTCTTCTTCTTCTCCTTCTTCTCCTTCTTCATCTTCTTCTTCTTCTTCTTCTTCTTCTTCTCTTCTTCTTCTTCTTCTTCTTCTTTCTTCTTCTTCTTCTTCTTCTTCTTCTTCTTCTCCTTCTTCTTCTTCTTCTTCTTCTTCATCTTCTTCTCCTTCTCCTTCTCCTTCTCCTTCTTCTTCTTCTCCTTCTCCTTCTTCTTCTTCTTCTTCTCCTTCTTCTCCTTATTCTTCTTCTTCTTCTTCTCCTTCTTCTGCTTCTTCTTCTTCTTCTTCTCCCTTCTTCTTCTTCTTCTTCTTCTTCTCCTTCTTCTACTTTTCTTCTTCTTCTCCTTCTTCTTCTTCTTCTTCTTCTCCTTCTTCTCCTTCTTCTACTACTTCTTCTTCTTCTTCTTCTCCTTCTTCTGCTTCCTCATCTCCTCCTTCTCCATCTTCTTCTTCCTTCTTCTTCTTCTTCTTCATCTTCTTCTTCTTCTTCTCTTACTTCTTCTTCTCCTTCTTCTTCTTCATCTACTACTACTCTTCTTTTTCTTCTTCTTCTTCTCATTCTCCATCTTCTTCTTCTTGTGCTTCTTCTTCTTCTCCTTCTTCTTCTTCTTCCTCTTCTTCTTCTCCTTCTGCTTCATCTTTTTTTTGCTTCTTATTGTTGTCTGTTCTTCTACTACTACTACTACTACTTCTTCTTCTTTTTCTACTGCTTCTTCTTCTCTTTCTTCTTCTCTTCTTCTTCTCTTCTCTTCTTCTTCTTCTTCTTCTTCTCCTTCTTCTTCTTCTTTTTTCTTCTTTTTCTTCTAATTCTTCTTCTTTGTCTTCTTCTTCTTCTTTTTCTTCATCTTCTTCTTCTTCTTCCTCTTCTTCTTCTTCTTCGTCTTCTTCTTCTTCTTTGTCTTCGTCATAATTGTTCTTCTTCGTCTTCTTCTTTTTCTTCTTCTTCGTCTTCATCTTCTTCTTCTTGTTCGTCTTCGCCTCTTCTTCTTCTTCGTCTTCTTCTCTTCTTCTTCTTTGTCATCATCTTCTCCTTCTTCTTCTTGTCTTCCTCTTCTTCTTCTTCTTTGTCTTCTTTTTCTTTTCTTCTCATCTTCTTCTTCTTCTTTTTCTTCATCTTCTTGTTCTTCTTCTTCTTCTTCTTGCTCTTCCTTTTCTTCTTTTCTTCTTCTTCTTCCTTCTTTTTCCTCTACTTGATCTTCTTCTTCTTCTTCTTCTTCTTCTTCTTCTTACCTCCTCTTCTTCTTCTTCCTCTTGTTCTTCTTCTCCTTCTTCTTCTTCTCTTTCTTCTTCTTCTTCTCTTCCTCTTCTTCTTCTTGTTCTTCTTCTTACTCTTCTTGTTCTTTCCCTTCTTCCTCCTCTTCATCTTCTTCTTCTTCTTTTGCTACTTCTCTACTTCAACTTCTTCTTTTTCCTCTTCTTTGCCTTCTTCTTCTTTTTCTTCTTCTTCTTCTTCTTCTTCTTCAAACTTTTCCTCTTCTTCCTCTTCTTCCTATTTTTCTACTTCTTTTTCTTTTTCTTCTTCTTTTTCTTTTTCTTCTTTTCCCTTTTCTTCTTCTTCTTCTTTCGACTTCTTCATCTTCTTCTTATTTTTCTTCTTCTTCTTTTTCTTCTTCTTCTTCTTCTTCTTCTACTTCTTTTTCTTCTTCTTCTTCCTCTTCCTCTTCCTCTTCTTCTTCTTCTTCTTCTTCTCCTTTTTTCTCTTCTTCTTCTTCTTCTTCTTCTTCTTTTACTTGTTGTTCATCTTCTTCTCTTCTTCTTCTTCTTCTTCTTCTTCTTCCTCTTCTTCATCTTCTTCTTCTTCTTATTCTTCTTCTTAATTTTCTTCTTCTTCTTCTTCTTCTTTGTCTACTTCTACACTCTTCTTCTTCTTCCTCTTCTTCCTCATCTTTTTCTTTTTCTTCTTCATCTTCTCTACTTCTTCTTCCTATTCTTCATCTTCTTCTCTTTCTTCTTCTTTTTCTTCTACTACTACAACTTCTTCTCCTTCTACTTCTTCTTCATCTTCTTCTTTTCTTCTTCTTCTTCTTCTTCTTCCTCTTCTTCCTCTT
>JAIUJO010001289.1:47500-52500 GCA_023846275.1 Vanilla planifolia
TTTTTTATCTTCCATATCATCTTATTCATCATTATCATCATCTTCTTCTTCTTCTTCTTCTTCTTATCCTTCATTGTCTTCTTCTACTTCTTTGTTTTCTTCTTCTTCTTTTTCTTCTTCTTCTTCTTTTTATATTTTTCTTCTTCTTCCTCTTCTTTGTCTTCTTCTTCCTCCTCTTTTTCTTCTTCTACTTCTTCTTCTTCTTCTTTTTCTTCTTTCTTATAGTCTTCTTCATTTTCTTCTTCTTCTTCTTCTTCTTCTTCTTCCTCTTCTTTGTCTTCTTCCTCTTCCTCTTCATTGTTTTTTCTTCTTATTCTTCTTCTTCTTGCAATTCTTCCTCTACTTCTTCTTCTTCTTCTTCTTCTACTTTTTCTTTAACTTCCTCTTCTTCCTCTTCTTCTTCATGTTTTGCCCCTTCTTCCTCTTCTTCTCCGTCTTTTTCTTCTTTATCGTCTCCTTCTTCTTCTTCTTCTTCTTCTTCTTCTTCTTCTCCTTCTTCATTCTCTTCTTCTTCTTGTTCTTCTTCTTCTTCTTCTTCCCTTCCTTCTTCTTCTTCTTGTTCTTCGTTTTCTTCTTCTTCTTCTTCCTTTTCTTTTTCTTTAGCTTCTTCTTCATCTTTTCTTCTTCTACTTCATCCCCTTCTTCTTCTTCTTATTTTTCTTCTTTAAAATCTTCTTCTTCTTCTACTACTTCTTGTTCTTGTTCTTCTTGTTCTTCTTTTTCTTCTTCCTCTTCTTCTTCTATTTTTTCTTCTTCTTCATCTTATTCTTCCTCTTCCTCTTCTTCTCTGACTTCTTCTTCTTCTACTTCTTCTTCCTCCTCTTCATCCTTTTCTTCCTCTTCTTCCTATTCTTCTTCCTCTCCTTCTTCCTCTTCTTCTTCTTCTTCTTCTTCCTCTTATTACTCTTCTTCTTCTTAATCCTCTTCTTCATCTTTTTCTTCATTTTCCCCTGCTTCTTCTTCTTCTTCTTCTTTTAATTCTTCTTCTTCTTCTTGTTCTTGTTCTTCTTCTTCATCTTCTTCTTCAACTTCTTCGTCCTTTTCTTATTCTTTTTCTTCTTCTTCTTCTGTTTCCTCTTCTTTACCTTTTTTTACTTCTTCTTCTTCTTCTTCTTCTTCTTCCTCTTCTTCCACTTCTTCTTCTTCTTCTTCTTCTTCTTGTCCTTCTTCTTCTTCTACTACAACTACTACTACTTCTTTTTCTTCATCCTCTTCTGTTTTGTCTTCTTTTTCATCATCTTCATCTTCTTTTTATTCTTCGTCTTATCATTCTTCTTCTTCTTCTGGTTCTTCTTCTTCTTCTTTTTCTTGTTCTTCTTCTTCTTCTTCATCTTCTTCTTCTTCTTCATCATCTTCTTCTATATAAACTTCTTCTTCATTTTCTTCTTCTTCTTCTTCTTTTACTTCTTCTTCTTCTTCTTCTTCTTCTTTAACTTCTTTCTCTTCTTCTTCTTCTTCTTCCTCTTCTTTTTGTTTTTTGTATTCTTCCTCTTCTTCTTCTACTTCATCCTCTTCTTCAAATTCTTCTTCTTCTCCTCCTCCACCTCCTAATTCTTGTTTTTCTTCTTCTTCCCCTTCGAAATCTTCTTGTTATTCTTCTTCTAATTCTTCTTCTTCTTCTTCTTCTTGTTCTCCTTCTTCTTCTTCTTCTTCTTCTTCTTCTTTCTCTTCTTCTTCTTGTTCTTCTTCTTCCTCTTCTTTCTCTTCTTCTTCCTCTTCTTTCTCTTCTTCTTCTTATTCTACTTCTTTTTCTTCTTCCTTATCGTCTTCTTCTTCTTCTTCTTCTTCTTCTTCTTCTTATTCTTCTTCTTCGTCCTCCTCTTTGTGTTCTTCCTCTTCCGCCTCTTTTTCTTTTTCTTTTTCTTCTTCTTCTTCTCCTTCCTCTTGCAATTCTTGCTCTCTTCTTCTTATTCTCCTTCTTCTTCTCCTTCTTCTTCATCTTCTTCTTCATCTACTACTTCCATTTCTTCGTTTTCTTCTTCTTCTTCTTATTCTTGTTTTTCTTGTTTATCTTCTCCTTCCCCTTCTTCTTCTTCTTCGTCTTCTCCTACTTCTTCTCCTTCTTTTCTTGTCATTCTTCTTCTTCTTCTTCCCTTTCTTCTTCTTCTTCTTCTTCCACTTCTTTTTCTTTAGCTTGTTCTTCATCTTCTTCTTTTGCTACTTTTTCTCCTACCTATTCTTCTTCTTATTTTTCTTCTTCCTTATCTTCTTCTTCTTCAACTACTTCTTCTTGTTCTTCTTCTTCTTCTTCCTCTACTTCTTCTAGTTTTTCTTCTTCTTCATCTTCTTCTTCATCTTCTTCTTCTTCCTCTCCTTCCTCTTCAACTTCTTCTTCTTCCTCTCCTTCTTCTTCTTCTTCTTCTTCTTCTTCCTCTTATTCCTCTTCTTCCTCTTTTTCCTCTTTTTCCCCCTCTTCTTCTTCTTCTAACTCTTCATTTTCTTCTTTAACTTCTTCATCCTCTACTTATTCTTTTTCTTCTTCTAATTATTCTTCTTCTTCTTGTTCTTCTTCTTCTTCCTCCTCTTCTTCCTCTTCTTCTTGTTCTTCTTTTTCTTCTTATTCTTCTTCTTCTACTATTACTACTACTACTACTACTACTACTACCACCACTTCCTTTTCTTCATCCTCTTCTTGTTTCTCTTCTTTTTCATCATCTTCATCTTCTTCTTATTCTTCTTCTTATCATTCTTCTTCTTCCTCTTCTTTTTCTTTTTGTTCTTCTTCTTCTTCTTCATCTTCTTCTTCTTATTCTTCTTCTTCTTCTTCTTCTTTTAGTTCTTCTTCTTCTTCTTCCTCTTCTTCTTCTTCTTCTTCTTTATCTTTAACTTCTTCTTCTTCTTCTTCTTCTTCACCTCCTTTTTCTTTTTCTTATCCTTCCTCTTCTTCTTCTACTTCTTCCTCTTCCTCCAATTCTTCTTCTTCTTCTTCTTCCTCTTCTCCTTCTTTTTAAACTTTTTCTTCTAGTTCTTCTTCTTCTTCTACTCCACCTCTTCCTTCTTGTTCTTCTTCTTGAACTTTTTCAAATTCTTCTTCTTATTCTTCTTCCAATTCTTTTTTTCTTCTTTGTTCTTCTTCTTCTTCTTCTTCTTCTGCTACTTTTTCTTCTTCTACTTCTTTATAATCTTCCTCTTCTTTTTTTCTTCTCCTTCTTCTTCTTCTTCTTCTTCTTCTGCTTCTTCTTCATCTTCCTCTTCTTCTTCTTCTTCTTCTTCTTTTTCTATTCTTCTTCTTCCTCCTCTTCTTCTTCTTCTTTTTCTTGGTCTTCTTCTTCTTCTTCTTCTTCTACTACTACTACTTCCACTTCATCTTCTTCTTCTCCTTCTAATTCACCTTCTTCTTCTTCTTCTTCTCCTTTCTCTTCTTCTTCTTCTTCTTCTTCTCTTCTTCTTTAGCTACTTCTTCTTCTTCTACTTCTTCTTCTATATATGCATCTTCTTCTTCCTCTTCTTCTTCTTCTTCTTCTTCGTCCTCTTCTTCTTCCTTGTTTTCCTCTTCTTCTTCATCTTCTTCAACTTCTTCTTCTTATACGTCTTCTTCTTCTTCTTCTTCTTCCTCTTCTTTATCTTTTTCTACTACAACTACTACTACTTCTTCTTCTTCTACTACTATATCTTCTTCTTCTTCTTCTTCTTCTTCTTCTTACTATTCTTCTTCTTCTTCTTCTTCTTCTTTATGTTCTTCTTCTTCTTCTGTCTCTTTTTCTTCTTATTCTTCTTCTTCTCTTCCTCTTAAATTTTTTCTTTTTCTTCTCTTTTTTCTTCTTCCTTATCTTCTTCTTCTTCTTTTTCATCTTCTTCTTCTTCCTCTTGTCCTTTTTTTTCTTCTTCCACTTCTTCTTCTTCTTCTACTACTAATTCTTCTTCTTCTTCTTCTTCTTCTTCTTCGTCTTCTTCTTCGTCTTCTTTTTGTTCTTTTGCTTCTTGTTTTTCTTCTTTCTTATCTTCTTCTTCTTCTTCTTCTTCGTCTTCCTCTGCCTCTTATTCTACTACTTCTTCATCTTCTTCTTATTTTTCTTCTTCCTTATCCTCTCCTCCTTCTTTTACTACTTCCTCTTCCTCTTCTTCTACTACTACTTCTTTTTCTTCTTCTCTTTTACTTCTTCTTTCTCTTCCTCTCTTCTTCCTCCTTTTCTTCCTCATCTTCTTATTCTTCCTCTTCTTGTTCTTGTTCTTGTTCTTCTTCTTCTTCTTCTTCTTCTTCTATTCTTCTTCTTCTTCCACTTCTTCTTCTTCTTCCTCTACTTTATCTTCTTTATCTTTTTTATCTTCTTCTTCTACTACTACTACTTCAACTTCTCCTTCTTCACTTTCTTCGTCTTCTTCTTCTTCTTCTTTTGCTTCCTCTTCTTTTACTTCTTCCTGTTCTCCTTCTTCTTCTCTCCTTTGCCTTCTTCTTCTTGTTCTCCTTCTTCTTCTTCTTCTACCTCTTTTACCACTTTTTCCTCTTCTTCTTCTTCTTCTTCTTTTTCCACTTCTTCTTTATCATCCTCTCTTTTTTTTCTTCTTCTTCATCATTGACTTGTTCTTCTTTTTCCTCCTCCTCTTCTTCATATTCTTGTAGTTCTTCCACTCTTCTTCTTTTTCCTCTTCTTTCTATTCTTCCTTTTTCTTCTTCTTGTCGATGTCATTCTTCCTCTTCTTTGTTCTTTTTCTTCTTCATCTTCTTCTTCTTGTTCTTCTACTTCTTCTTCTTATTCTACATCTTTTACTTCTTCATATTCTCCATCATCTTCTTCTTTATCTTCAACTTCCTCTTCTTCTTCTTTTTCAGCTTCTTCTTCTTCTTCTACCTCTTATGCATCTTCTTCTTCACCTTCTTCGTCATCATCTTCTTCTTCCTCTTCTTTTTCTTCTTCTTCTTCCTTTCTTCTTCCTCTTCTTTTTTATCATCTTCCTCTTCAACTTCTTCTTCTTCTTCTTCTTTCTACTTCTTCGCCTTCTTCTCCTTCATCTTCTTATATTTTTTCTTCTTCTTCAACTTCTTCCTCTTCTAATTCTTC
>JAIUJO010001289.1:65000-75000 GCA_023846275.1 Vanilla planifolia
TCTTCTTAAACTTCTTCTACATCTTGTTCTTCTTCTTCTTCTTCTTTCCCTTGTTCTTATTACTATTATTATTATTATTATTATTATTATTATTATTATTTATCCGCTTCTTTAACTTATACTTCTTCTTCTACTTCTTCTTCCTCATTGTCTTCTTCTTCTTCTTCTTCTTCTTGTACTTCATCATCTTCTTCGTTAACTTCATCTTCTCCTTCCCCTTCTTTTCGTTTTGTTATTCTTCCTATTCTTCTTCTTCTTCTTCTTCTACTTCTTCTACTTCTTTAACTTCTTTTTCTTCTTATTCTTTTTGTTCTTCTTCTTCTTCTTCCATTTCTTTTTCTACTTCCTCCTCTTCTTCTTCTTCTTCCCCTTCTTCCTTTTCTTCTTCTCCTTGTTCTTCTTCTTCTTCTTCTTCTTCTTCTTGTACTTCTTCTTATCGTTCTTCTCCTTCTTCTTCTTCTCCTTCTTCTTCTTCTTCTTCTACTTCAACATCTTCTTCAACTTCTTCTTATTCTTCCACTACCTCTTATTCTTCTTCTTCTTCTCATTCTTCTTCTTCTTCTTCTTCTTCTTCTTCTTCTGCTTTGGCTTCTTCTTTTTCTTCTTCTTCTACTTCTTATTCTTCTTCTTCATCTTAATCTTCATCTTCATCATCATCATCTTCTTCTTCTCCTTCAACTTCTTTTTCTTCTACTTCTTCTTCTTGCTCTACTTTTATTTTTCTTATTCTTCCTCTTCTTCTTCATCTTCTTCCTCTTTTTCCAATTCTTCTTATACTTCTTCCTTTCATCTTCTTCTTCTTTTTCATCATCATCATCATCATCTTCTTCTTCTTCTTCTCCATATTCTTCTTCTTCTCCATATTCTTCTTCTTCTTCTTCATCTCCATCTCCTTCTTCTTCTCCTTCTTCTTCTTCTTTTTCTTCTTCTTCTTCTTCTTTCTTTTTCTTCTTCTTCAGCTCCTTTCTCTTCTTCTACTTTTATATCTTCATCATCTTCTTCTTCTAATTCTCCTTTTTTGTCCTCTTCTTCTTCTTCTTCTTCTTCTTCTTCTTCTTCTTCTTTCTCCTTTTTCTCTTCTTCTTCTTCATTATCATCTTGTTCTTTAACTTCTTCTTCTTCTTGTTCTTCTATTTCTTCCACTACTTCTTCTTCTTCTTCTTGTTCTTCTTCTTCCTCTCCTTCCTCTTCGTACTCTTCTTCTTCTTCTTCATCTTCTTCCTCTTCTTGTTCTTCTTCTTTTTGTTGTTGTTCTTCTTCTTCTTCCTATTCTTCATCTTCTTTTTCCTTTTCTTCTTCTTCTTTTTCTACTTCTTCTACTTCTTGTTCGTCTTCTTCTTCTTCTTCTTCTTCTTTTTCGACTATATCCTCTTGTTCTTCTTCTTCTACTTTACCTTCTACTCCTTCTTCTTCTTCTACCTCTTCCACTTTCTCTTCTATTTCTTCTTCTTCTTCTTTTTTCTTCTTCCTTATCATCTTCTTCTTCATAATCATCATCATCTTCATCTTCTTCTTCTTCTTTTCCTTCTTTGACTTTTCTTCTTCTTCTTCATTTTCTTCTTCTTCTTCTTCTATTTCTTCTTCTTCTTCTTCTTCACTTCATCTTCTTCTTCCTCTTCTTTTTCTTCTTCTTCTTCTTCTTCTTCTTCTTTTTCTTCGTCTTTATAGTCTTCATCCTCTTCCTCTTTTTTTTCTTTTTCTTTTTCTTCCAGTTGTCCTTTTTCTTCTTGCAATTCTTCCTCTACTTCCTCTTTTTATTTTTCTTCTTCTTCTTCTTCTTTTTATTATAGTTCTGCCTCTTCTTCTACTTCTTGTTCTTCTTTTTCTTCTTTATGTTCTCCTTCTTCTTCTTCTTCTTCTTCTTCTCCTTCTTCTTCTAGTTCTTCTTCTTCTTCTACCCTTTCTTCTTCTACTTCTTCGTCTTCTTCTTCTTCTTCTTCTTTTGCCTCTTCTTTTTCTTAAGATTCTTCATCTTTTTCTACTTCTACTACTTCTCCTTCTTCTTCTTCTTCTAATTTTTCTTCTTCCTTATCTTCTTCATCTCCTCCTACTTCTTCTTCTTCTTCTTCTTCTTCCTCTTCTTCTTCTTCTTCGTCTTCTTCTTCTATTTTTTTCTTCTTCTTCATCTTCTTCTTCGTCTTCCTCTTCTTCACTAACTTCTTCTTTTACTACTTCTTCCTCATCTTCCTCTTTTTCCTCTTCATCTTCTTCTTTCTCTCCTTCTTCATCATCTTCTTCTTCTTCTTCTTCTTCCTCTTATTTCCCTTCTTCCTCTTTTTCTTCCTCTTCCCCCACTTCTTCTTCTTCTTCTTCTTTTTCTTCTTATAATTCTTCTTCTTATTCTTCTTTAACTTCTTCATCCTCTTCATATTCTTTTTCTTCTTCTTCTTCTTGTTCCTCTTCTTTATCTTTTTCTACTTTTTCTTGTTCTTCTTCTTCCTCTTCTTTCCCTTCTTCTTCTTCTTCTTTTTCTTCTTCTTCTTCTTCTTCTTCTTCTACTACTACTACTACTACTACTTTTTCCAAATCCTCTTCTTTTTGTCTTCTTTTTCATCATCTTCATCTTCTTCTAATTTTTCTTCTTCTCATTCTTCTTTTTCCTCTTTTTCTTTTTTTTCTTCTTCTTCTTCATCATCATCATCTTCTTCTTCTTCTTCTTCTTCTTCATCCTCTTCTTCCTCTTCTTCTAATTCTTCTACTTCCTATTCTTCTTCTTCTTCTTCTATTATATCTTCTTGTTCTTCTTCTTCTTATTGGTCATCTACTTCTTATTATTCTTCTTCTTCTACTACTTCACCTTCTTCTCCTTCTTCTTCTTCTTTTACTTCTTCCAGTTCCCCTTCTATTTCTTCTTCTTCTTCTTGTTTTTTATCTTCCATATCATCTTCTTCATCATTATCATCATCATCTTCTTCTTCTTCTTCTTCTTCTTATCCTTCATTGTCTTCTTCTACTTCTTTGTTTTCTTCTTCTTCTTTTTCTTCTTCTTCTTCTTTTTATATTTTTCTTCTTCTTCCTCTTCTTTGTCTTCTTCTTCCTCCTCTTTTTCTTCTTCTACTTCTTCTTCTTCTTCTTTTTCTTCTTTCTTATAGTCTTCTTCATTTTCTTCTTCTTCTTCTTCTTCTTCTTCTTCTTCCTCTTCTTTGTCTTCTTCCTCTTCCTCTTCATTGTTTTTTCTTCTTATTCTTCTTCTTCTTGCAATTCTTCCTCTACTTCTTCTTCTTCTTCTTCTTCTACTTTTTCTTTAACTTCCTCTTCTTCCTCTTCTTCTTCATGTTTTGCCCCTTCTTCCTCTTCTTCTCCGTCTTTTTCTTCTTTATCGTCTCCTTCTTCTTCTTCTTCTTCTTCTTCTTCTTCTTCTTCTCCTTCTTCATTCTCTTCTTCTTCTTGTTCTTCTTCTTCTTCTTCTTCCCTTCCTTCTTCTTCTTCTTGTTCTTCGTTTTCTTCTTCTTCTTCTTCCTTTTCTTTTTCTTTAGCTTCTTCTTCATCTTTTCTTCTTCTACTTCATCCCCTTCTTCTTCTTCTTATTTTTCTTCTTTAAAATCTTCTTCTTCTTCTACTACTTCTTGTTCTTGTTCTTCTTGTTCTTCTTTTTCTTCTTCCTCTTCTTCTTCTATTTTTTCTTCTTCTTCATCTTATTCTTCCTCTTCCTCTTCTTCTCTGACTTCTTCTTCTTCTACTTCTTCTTCCTCCTCTTCATCCTTTTCTTCCTCTTCTTCCTATTCTTCTTCCTCTCCTTCTTCCTCTTCTTCTTCTTCTTCTTCTTCCTCTTATTACTCTTCTTCTTCTTAATCCTCTTCTTCATCTTTTTCTTCATTTTCCCCTGCTTCTTCTTCTTCTTCTTCTTTTAATTCTTCTTCTTCTTCTTGTTCTTGTTCTTCTTCTTCATCTTCTTCTTCAACTTCTTCGTCCTTTTCTTATTCTTTTTCTTCTTCTTCTTCTGTTTCCTCTTCTTTACCTTTTTTTACTTCTTCTTCTTCTTCTTCTTCTTCTTCCTCTTCTTCCACTTCTTCTTCTTCTTCTTCTTCTTCTTCTTGTCCTTCTTCTTCTTCTACTACAACTACTACTACTTCTTTTTCTTCATCCTCTTCTGTTTTGTCTTCTTTTTCATCATCTTCATCTTCTTTTTATTCTTCGTCTTATCATTCTTCTTCTTCTTCTGGTTCTTCTTCTTCTTCTTTTTCTTGTTCTTTTTCTTCTTCTTCATCTTCTTCTTCTTCTTCATCATCTTCTTCTATATAAACTTCTTCTTCATTTTCTTCTTCTTCTTCTTCTTTTACTTCTTCTTCTTCTTCTTTAACTTCTTTCTCTTCTTCTTCTTCTTCTTCCTCTTCTTTTTGTTTTTTGTATTCTTCCTCTTCTTCTTCTACTTCATCCTCTTCTTCAAATTCTTCTTCTTCTCCTCCTCCACCTCCTAATTCTTGTTTTTCTTCTTCTTCCCCTTCGAAATCTTCTTGTTATTCTTCTTCTAATTCTTCTTCTTCTTCTTCTTCTTGTTCTCCTTCTTCTTCTTCTTCTTCTTCTTCTTCTTCTTTCTCTTCTTCTTCTTGTTCTTCTTCTTCCTCTTCTTTCTCTTCTTCTTCTTATTCTACTTCTTTTTCTTCTTCCTTATCGTCTTCTTCTTCTTCTTCTTCTTCTTCTTCTTATTCTTCTTCTTCGTCCTCCTCTTTGTGTTCTCCCTCTTCCGCCTCTTTTTCTTTTTCTTTTTCTTCTTCTTCTTCTCCTTCCTCTTGCAATTCTTGCTCTCTTCTTCTTATTCTCCTTCTTCTTCTCCTTCTTCTTCATCTTCTTCTTCATCTACTACTTCCATTTCTTCGTTTTCTTCTTCTTCTTCTTGTTCTTGTTTTTCTTGTTTATCTTCTCCTTCCCCTTCTTCTTCTTCTTCGTCTTCTCCTACTTCTTCTCCTTCTTTTCTTGTTATTCTTCTTCTTCTTCTTCTTCTTCCACTTCTTTTTCTTTAGCTTGTTCTTCATCTTCTTCTTTTGCTACTTTTTCTCCTACCTATTCTTCTTCTTATTTTTCTTCTTCCTTATCTTCTTCTTCTTCAACTACTTCTTCTTGTTCTTCTTCTTCTTCTTCCTCTACTTCTTCTAGTTTTTCTTCTTCTTCATCTTCTTCTTCATCTTCTTCTTCTTCCTCTCCTTCCTCTTCAACTTCTTCTTCTTCCTCTTCTTCTTCTTCTTCTTCTTCTTCTTCTTCCTCTTATTCCTCTTCTTCCTCTTTTTCCTCTTTTTCCCCCTCTTCTTCTTCTTCTAACTCTTCATTTTCTTCTTTAACTTCTTCATCCTCTACTTATTCTTTTTCTTCTTCTAATTATTCTTCTTCTTCTTGTTCTTCTTCTTCTTCCTCCTCTTCTTCCTCTTCTTCTTGTTCTTCTTTTTCTTCTTATTCTTCTTCTTCTACTATTACTACTACTACTACTACTACTACCACCACTTCCTTTTCTTCATCCTCTTCTTGTTTCTCTTCTTTTTCATCATCTTCATCTTCTTCTTATTCTTCTTCTTATCATTCTTCTTCTTCCTCTTCTTTTTCTTTTTGTTCTTCTTCTTCTTCTTCATCTTCTTCTTCTTATTCTTCTTCTTCTTCTTCTTCTTTTAGTTCTTCTTCTTCTTCTTCCTCTTCTTCTTCTTCTTCTTCTTTATCTTTAACTTCTTCTTCTTCTTCTTCTTCTTCACCTCCTTTTTCTTTTTCTTATCCTTCCTCTTCTTCTTCTACTTCTTCCTCTTCCTCCAATTCTTCTTCTTCTTCTTCTTCCTCTTCTCCTTCTTTTTAAACTTTTTCTTCTAGTTCTTCTTCTTCTTCTACTCCACCTCTTCCTTCTTGTACTTCTTCTTTAACTTTTTCAAATTCTTCTTCTTATTCTTCTTCCAATTCTTTTTTTCTTCTTTGTTCTTCTTCTTCTTCTTCTTCTTCTGCTACTTTTTCTTCTTCTCCTTCTTTATAATCTTCCTCTTCTTTTTTTCTTCTCCTTCTTCTTCTTCTTCTTCTGCTTCTTCTTCATCTTCCTCTTCTTCTTCTTCTTCTTCTTCTTTTTCTATTCTTCTTCTTCCTCCTCTTCTTCTTCTTCTTTTTCTTGGTCTTCTTCTTCTTCTTCTTCTTCTACTACTACTACTTCCACTTCATCTTCTTCTTCTCCTTCTAATTCACCTTCTTCTTCTTCTTCTTCTCCTTTCTCTTCTTCTTCTTCTTCTTCTTCTTCTTCTTCTTTAGCTACTTCTTCTTCTTCTACTTCTTCTTCTATATATGCATCTTCTTCTTCCTCTTCTTCTTCTTCTTCTTCTTCGTCCTCTTCTTCTTCCTTGTTTTCCTCTTCATCTTCATCTTCTTCAACTTCTTCTTCTTATACGTCTTCTTCTTCTTCTTCTTCTTCCTCTTCTTTATCTTTTTCTACTACTACTACTACTACTTCTTCTTCTTCTACTACTATATCTTCTTCTTCTTCTTCTTCTTCTTCTTACAATTCTTTTTCTTCTTCTTCTTCTTCTTTATGTTCTTCTTCTTCTTCTGTCTCTTTTTCTTCTTATTCTTCTTCTTCTCTTCCTCTTAAATTTTTTCTTTTTCTTCTCTTTTTTCTTCTTCCTTATGTTCTTCTTCTTCGTTTTCATCTTCTTCTTCTTCCTCTTGTCCTTTTTTTTCTTCTTCCACTTCTTCTTCTTCTTCTACTACTAATTCTTCTTCTTCTTCTTCTTCTTCTTCTTCGTCTTCTTCTTCGTCTTCTTTTTGTTCTTTTGCTTCTTGTTTTTCTTCTTTCTTATCTTCTTCTTCTTCTTCTTCTTCGTCTTCCTCTTCCTCTTATTCTACTACTTCTTCATCTTCTTCTTATTTTTCTTCTTCCTTATCCTCTCCTCTTTCTTTTACTACTTCCTCTTCCTCTTCTTCTACTACTACTTCTTTTTCTTCTTCTTCTTTTACTTCTTCTTTCTCTTCCTCCTCTTCTTCCTCCTTTTCTTCCTCATCTTCTTGTTCTTCCTCTTCTTGTTCTTGTTCTTGTTCTTGTTCTTGTTCTTCTTCTTCTTCTATTCTTCTTCTTCTTCCACTTCTTCTTCTTCTTCCTCTACTTTATCTTCTTTATCTTTTTTATCTTCTTCTTCTACTACTACTACTTCAACTTCTCCTTCTTCACTTTCTTCGTCTTCTTCTTCTTCTTCTTCTTCAACTTTATCTTAAACTTCTTCTTCTTCTTCTTCTTCCTCTTCTTTCTTTTCTTTCACTTCTTCTTCTTCATCATCATCTTCTTCCTCATCTTCTTCTTCTTCTATTACTACTACTACTTCTTCTTCTACTACAACTACTATATCTTTTTCTTCTTCTTCTTCTTCCTCCTCTTCCTCTACTTCCTCTTCTTCTTCTACTACGTCTTCTTCTTGTTCTTCTTCCTCTTCTTCCTCTTCTTCCTCTTCTTCTTCTTCTACTTCCTGTTCTTCCTCTTCTTGTTCTTCTTCATCTTCTTCTTCTTCTTCTTCTTTTTCTTCTTCTTCTTCTTTTCTTCTTCTGCTTCTTCTTCTTCTTCTTCTTCTTCTTCTTTATCTTTTTCTCCTGCTTCTTCTTCTTCTTCTTCTTCTTCTTCTTCTTCTTCTTCTTCTTCTTCTTCTTCTTCTTCTTATTCCTCTTTTCTCTTTTCTTCTTCTTCTACTTCTTCTACTTTTTCATCAACTTCATCATCTTTTTCTCATTCTTCTTCTTCTTTTTATTCTTCTTTTTTGTCTTCGTCTCCTTCCTCTTCTTCTTATTATTATTATTCTTCTTTGTCTTCCCCTTCTTCTTCATCTTCTTCTTCTTCTTCTTTTGCTTCTCCAACTTCTTCTTCTTCTTCTTCTTCTTCTTCTTCTCCTTCTTCTTCTTCTTCTTCTTCTTCTTCCTTTTCTTCTTCTCTTTCTTATTATTATAATAATAATTATTATTATTATTATTATTACTACAATTATTGTTGTTCTTCGTCTTCCTCTTCATCCTCTTCTTCTTCTTTTGCTTCCTCTACTTCTTCTTCTCTTCTACTTCTTATTTTTCTCCTTCTTCTTCTTCTTCTTCTTCTTCTTTTTCTTCTTCTTCTTCTTCTTCTTCTTCTTTCTCTTCTACTTCTTCTTCATCTTCTTCTTCTCCTTCTTCTCTTCTTCTTCTTCTTCTCTTCGTCTTCTCCTTCTTCTTCTTCTTCTTCTTCTTCTTCTTTCTCTTCTTCTTCTTCTTATTCCTCTTCTTCATCTTCATCTTCTTCTTCTTCTTCTTCTTCATTTTCTACTTCTTCTTCTTCTTCTTCTTTTTCTACTTCTTCTTCTTCTTCTTTAACTTCATCTTCTTCTACTTCTTCTCCTTCTCATTCTTCTTCTCCTTTTTCTTCTTCTTCTTCTTCTTCTTCTTCTTCTCATTTTCCTTCTTGTTCTACTTCTTCTTCTTCTTGTTCTTCTTCTTGTACTACTTCATCTACTTCTTCATTTTCTTCTTTGCCTTTTTGTTCCTCTTCTTCCTTTTACTTTTCGTCTTCCTTATCTTTTTCTTCTTCTACTACTACTTCTTCTTCCTCTTCTTCTTCTTCATCACCTTCTTCTTTTACTTCTTCTTCTACTTCTTCTTGTTCTTCTTCCTCTTCTTTCTCTTCTTCCTTTTATTGTTCCTCTTCCTCTTCTTCTCCTTCTACTTCTTCTTCTTCTTCCACTTCTTCCCCTTCTTCCACATCATCTTCTTCTTCTTCTTCTACTACTTCATCTGTTTCTTCTTCTCCTTAATCTTCTTCTCCTTCTTGCTCTTCTCCTTCTTCCTCTTCTTCTTCTTTTACTTCTTCTACTTCTTCTTCACCTTCTTCTTCCTCTTCTTCGTCTTTAACTTGTTCTTCTTCTTCTTCCCCAACTTCTTTTTCTTCTTCTTCCTCTATTTCATCTTCTTCTTCCTCTCCTTCTTTTTCTTTCTCTTCTTCTTCTTCTCCTTCTTTGACTTCTTCTTCTTCTTCATCTCCTTCTTCTTCTTATTTTACATCATTTTCTTCATTTACTTCATATTACTATTCTTCTTCTTTATCTTCTTCTCCTACTTCTACTTCTTGTTCTTCTTCTTCATCTTCTCCTTCTTCTACTTCTTCTACTTCTTCTTCTTATTCTTCATCTTCTTCTTCTTCATCTTCTACTTCTTCTTCTTCCTCGTCTTCTTCTTCTTCTCCTTTTTCCTCTTCTTCTTCTTCTTCTTATTCTTCTTTGTCTTCTCCTTCTTGTTCTTCTTCTTCTTCTTCTTCTTCATCTTCCTCTTATCTTCCTCATCTGCTTGTTCTTCTTCTTCTTTTTCTTCTTCTTCTTCATCATCATCATCATCATCTTCTTCTTCTTCTTCTTCTTCTTCTCCTTCCTCTACTTCTTTTTGTTCTTGTTATTCTTCTTCTTCTTCAACTTCTTCTTCATCTTCTTCCACTTGTTCTTCTTCTTCTATTTCATCTTCTTCTACTATTTCTTCTTCTCCATCTTCTTCTTCTTCCATATTTTCTTCCTCTTCTTCCCCTTCTTCTTCTTCTTCTTCTTCTTCTTCCTCTTCTTCGTCTTCTTCTTTATCTTCTTTATCTTCTTTATCTTCTCTATCTTCTTCGTCTTCTTCTTCTTCATTTTCTTCATCTTTTACTCCTTCTTCTTCTCTTTCTTCTTCTTCTTCTTCTTCTTCGTCTTCTTTTCTTCTTCTTCTTCTTCTTTAGCTTCTTCTTCTTCTTCTTCTTCTTCTTTCTCTTCTTCTTCTTCTTATTTTTCTTCCTTCTTATCTTCTTCTTCTTATTGTTGTTGTGCTTCTTCTTCTACTTCATATTCTTCCTCTTCTTCCACATCTTTATCTTCTTCTTCTTCTTCTTCTTCTTTTCTTCTTTTTGTTCTTCTTCTTCTTCTTCTTCTTCTTTCTCATCTTCTTCTTCCCCTTCTCCTTCTTTTTCTTCTTTAACTTCTTCTTCTTCTTCTTCTTCTTCTTCTTCTTTTCCTACTTCTCCTTCTTCTTCTTCATCTTCTTTATTAACTTCTTCTTCTTCACCTTCTTC
>JAIUJO010001289.1:95000-97500 GCA_023846275.1 Vanilla planifolia
TTCTTTTTTTCTTCTTCCTCTTCCTTTACTTCTTCTTCTTCTTCTTCTTCTACTTCTTCTTTTTTATCATCTTCTTCATCTTCTTCTCATTCCTCTTCTTCTTCTTCTTCATCTTCTTCATCTTCTTTTTCTTGTTCTTGTTCTTCTTCTTCTTCTTCTTCTTCTTACTCTTCTTCTTCTTCCTCTTCTTCTTCTCTTTCTTCTTCAGTTACTTCTTCTTTGCCAACTTCTCCGTCTTCTTCTTTTTCCTCTTCTTCTTCTTCATCTTCTTCATTCACTTCTTCTTCTTCTACACCTTCTTCTTCTTCTTCTTCTACCTCTTCTTTTTCTTTTTCTTCTTCTTCCTCTAATTGTTCTTCTTCTTCCTCTTCTTCTTCTTCTTTTTCATTTTCTTCTTCTTCTTCTTCTTCATCTCTTAAATCATCTTCTTCAACTAATTCTTCTTCTCCTTATTCTTATTCTTCTTCACTTACTTATTCTTCATCTTCTTGTTCTTCTTTTTCTTCTTCTTCTTCTTCTCCTTCTTCTTCTTCTTCTTTTCCATCTCCTTCTCCTTCTTCTTCTTCTTCTACTACTACTACTTCTTCAACATCATCTTCTTCTTCTATTTCTTATTCTTCCACTTCTTCTTCTTCTTCTTCTTCTCCTTCTTTAACTTCTTCTTCTTCTTCTTCATCTTCTTCCTGTTCTTTTTCTTTTTCTTAATCATCGTCTTCTTCTTCTTCCTCTACTTCCATTTCTTCTTCTTTTTCTTCTTCGTCTTCTTCTACTTCTTCATCTTCTTCTTTTTTTTTTCTTCTTTTTGATCATCATCATCTTCTTCTCCTTCTCCTCCTCCACCTTCTTCTTCTTCTTCTTCTTATTCTTATTCTTATACTTCGTCTTCTTCTTCTTCTTCGTCTTCTTCTACATCTTTTTTTTCATTGTCATCTTTTCCTTTTTTTTCTTTTTTTTCTTCTTCTTCTTCTTCTTCTTTCTCTTCTTCTTCTTCTTCTTCCACTTCATTTTTACTTTCTTCTTCTTCCTCTTCTTCTTGCCCTTCTTCCTCTTACTCTTCTTCTTCTTCCTCATCTTCTTCATCTTCTTCTTCTTTTTCTTCTTCCTCTTCTTCTTCATCTTCTTCTTCATCTTCTGCTTCTTCTTCTTCTTCTTTTTCATCATCTTCTTCATCTTCTTCTAATTCTTCTTCTTCTTATTATTCTACTTCTTCTTCTTCTTCTTCTTCTTCTTCTTCTTCTTCTTTTTCCTCCTCCTCTTCTTCTTCTTCATCATCTTTTTCTTGTTCATCTTCTTTTTCTTCTTTTTCTTCTTCTTCTTTAACTTCTTCTTCTACTTCTTCTTCTTCCTCTTCCTCTTCTTCTTCCTCTTCTTCTTCTTTTTCTTCTTCTACTTCTCCTCCTTCTTTTTCTTCTTCTTTTTCTTTTTCTTCTTCTTCTTCTTCTTCTTCTTTTTCCTCTTCTTCTTCTTCTTCTTTCACTTCTTCTTCACCTTCTTATTCTTCTTCCTATTCTTCTTCTTCTTCATCTTCTTCTTCTTTGTCTTTTTCGTCTTAAACTTCTTCTTCTTCTCCGTCTCCTTCGCCTTCTTCTTCTTATCCTTCTTCTTCTTCTTCTTTTTCGTCTTCTTCTTCATCTACTTCTTTAGCTTCTTCTTCTTCTTCTTCTTCTTCTTCTTCTTCTTCTACTACTTCCTCTTCTTCTTCTTCTTCTTCTTCTTCTTCTTTGCCTTCTTCTTCTTCTTCTTCTTCTTTATCTTCTTCTTCTTCTACTTCTTCATCATCTTCTTCATTAACTTCTTCTACTTCCTCTTCTCCTTCCTCGTCTTTTCTTTTTTTTATTCTTCCTATTCTCCTTCTTCTTCTTCTTCTTCTACTTTTTCTAATTCTTCTTTAACTTCTTTTTCTTCTTATTTTATTTCTTCTTTTTCTTTCTCTTCTTTTTCTTTTTCTACTTTCTCCTCCTCGTCTTCTTCTTTTTCCTCTTCTTCTTCTTCCTCTTCTTCCCCTTCTTCTTCTCCTTCTTCTCCTTCTTTTTCTTCTTCTTCTTATTCTTATTCTTATTCTTCTTCTTCTTCTTCTTCAACATCTTCTTTAACTTCTTCATATTCTTCCACTACTTCTCATTAGTCTTCTTCTTCTCCTTCTTCTTTTTCTTCTATTTTTGCTACTTATTTTTCTTCTTCTTCTTCTTCTTCATCTTTATCTTCATCTTCATCTTCTTCTTCTACTTCTTCTTTTTCTTCTTCTTGCTCTTTTTCTCTTTTTCATATTCTTCCTCTTTTTCTTCATCTTCTTCCTCTTCTTCCAATTCTTCTTCTTCTTCTTCTTTTTCTGCTCCTTTTTCTTTTTCATCATCATCGTCATCTTCTTCTTCTTCTCCAAAAACACCTCTTCCTTCTTCATCTTCTTGTTGTTGTTCTTCTTCTTCTTCTTCTTCATCTTCTTCTTCTTCATCTTCTTCTTCTTCATCTTCTTCTTCTTCTTGTTTTTCTTCTTCTTCTT
>JAIUJO010001289.1:102500-110000 GCA_023846275.1 Vanilla planifolia
TCAACTTCTACTTCTTCTTCTTCCTCATCTTCTTCTTCTTCTTCTCTTTCCTCTTCTTCTTCTTCTTCTTCTTCTTCTTTGTCTTCTTCTTCTTGTTCTTCTTCTTCTTCTTCATCTTCCTCTTAACTTCCTCATCTGCTTCTTCTTCTTCTTCTTTTTCTTCTTCTTCTTCATCATCATCACCTTCTTCTTCCTCTTCTTCTTCTTCTTCTTCTTCTTCTCCTTCCTCTACTTCTTTTTGTTCTTGTTATTCTTCTTCTTCTTCAACTTCTTCTTCATCTTCTTCCACTTCTTCTTCTTCTATTTCATCTTCTTCTGCTGCTTCTTCTTCTCCATCTTCTTCTTCTTCCTCATTTTCTTCCTCTTCTTCCCCTTCTACCTCTTCTTCTTCTTCTTCTTCATCCTCTTCTTCTTCTTCTTCTTCTTTATCTTCTTTATCTTCTTTATCTTCTCTATCTTCTTCGTCTTCTTCTTCTTCATTTTCTTCATCGTTTACTCCTTCTCTTTCTTCTTCTTCTTCTTCTTCTTCTTCTTTTCATCTTCTTCTTCTTCTTCTTCTTCTTTTCATCTTCTTCTTCTTCTTCTTCTACTTCTTCTTCTTTAGCTTCTTCTCCTTCTTCTTCTTCTTTCGCTTCTTCTTCTTCTTATTTTTCTTCCTGCTTATCTTCTTCTTCTTATTGTTGTTCTTCTCCTTCTTCTACTTCATATTCTTCCTCTTCTTCCACATCTTCTTCTTCTTCTTCTTCTTCTTCTTTTCTTCTTTTTGTTCTTCTTCTCCTTCTTCTTTTTCTTTCTCTTCTTCTTCTTCCCCTTCTCCTTCGTTTTCTTCTTCAACTTCTTCTTCTTCTTCTTCTTTTCCTACTTCTCCTTCTTCTTCCTTTTCTTCCTCTTCTTCTTCTTCATCTTCTTCATTAACTCCTTCTTCACCTTCTTCTTCTTCTTCTTCTACCTCTTCTTTTTCTTTTTCTTCTTCTTCCTCTATTTCTTCTTCTTCTTCTTCTTCTTCTTTTTCATTTTCTTCTTCCTCTTCTTCTTCTTCTTCTTCTTCTTCGTCTTCTGCCTCTTCTTCTTCCTGTTCTTCTTCTTCTTCTTCTCCTACTTTTTCTTCTTCTTCCTTTTCTTCTTCTTTTTCTTTTTCTTTTTCTTCTTCTACTTCTTCTTCCTCCTCCTCTTCCTCTTCTTCTTCATCTTCTTCTTCTTTTGCTTCTTCTCCTTCTTCTTCTTCTTCTTCCTATTCTCCCTCTTCATCATCTTCTTCTTCCTTTCAATTTCCTTCTCCTTCTTCTTCTTCTTATCCTTCTTCTTCTTCATCTTCTTCTTCTTCTTCTTCTTCTTCTTCTTCTTCTTCTGTTTCTTCTACTTCTTCTTCTTCTTGTTCTTCTTCGTCTTCTTGTTCCTCTTTTTTTCTTCCTCTTCTTCTTATTTTTCTTCTTCCTTGTCATTTTCTACTTCTTCTACTCCTTTTTCTTCTTGTTCTTCCTCTTCTTCTTGTTCTTCTTCTTCTTCATCTTCTTCTTTAACTTCTTCTTCTTCTTCATCATCTTCTTCCTCTTCTTCCCCTTCTTCCTTTTCATCTTCTTCTTCTTCCTCTTCTTCTTCCTCTCCTTCTCCTTCTTCTTCTTCTTCCTCTTCTTTCTCTTCTTCCTCTTCTTCTTCTTCTTCATCTAATTCTTCTTCCTCTTCTTCCTCTTCTTTTTCTTCTTCTTCTTCTTTGCTTTCTTACTCTTCTTCTTCTTCCCCTTCTTCTTCTTTTTCTTCTTATGTTTATTCTTCGTCTTGTTCTTCTTCTACTTCTTCTTGTTTTTCTTCATCTTGTTATTATTATTATTATTATTATTGTTATTATTATTATTATTATTATTATTATTTTATCTGCTTCTTTCACTTGTTTTTCTTCTTATTCATTTTCTTCTTCTTCTTCCTCCTCTTCTTTTCCTTTTTCTACTTCCTCCTCCTCTTCTTCTTCTTCTTTTACCTCTTCTTCTTCCACTTTTTCCTCTTCTTCTTCTTCTTCTTCTTGTACTTCTTATTCTACTTCTTCTTCTTCTTCTTCTTTTTCAACATCTTCTTCATCTTCTTTGTATTCTTTCATTTCTTCTTCTTCTTCTTCTTTTTCTCCTTCTTCTTCTTCTTTTTCTTCTTCTGCTTCTTCTTTTTCTTCTTCTTCTTCTTCATCTTATTCTTCATCTTCATCTTCATCTTCTTCATCTTCTTCTTCTTCTACTTCTTCTCTTCTTTTTCTTCTTTGTCTTCTTCTTCTTCTTCTTCTTCTTCTTTAACTTCTTCTTCTTCTTCCTCTTCTTCTTCTCCTTCTTCTTGCTCTACTTTTTATTTTTCTTATTCTTACTCTTCTTTTTCATCTTCTCCCTGTTCTTCCAATTCTTCTCCTTCTTATTATTTTTCTTCTTCTTCTTCTTCTTTATCATCATCTTCTTCTTCTCCTACACCACATCCCCCTCCTTCGTATTCTTCTTCTTCTTGTTCTTCTTCATTTTCTTCTTTATCTTCTTCTTTTTCTTCTTCTTCGTCTTCTATTTCTTCTTCTTCTTCTCCTATTCCTTCTTCTTCTCCTTCTTCTTCGTCTTCTTCATCTTCTTCTTCTTCTTCTACTTTAGCTCCTTGTTCTTCTTCTATTTCCTCATCTTCTTCATCATCTTCTTCTTCTTCTTCTTCTTCTTCTTCTTCTTCTTTCTCCTCCTCCTTATCTTCTTATTCTTAACTTCTTCTTTAACTTCTTCTTCATCCCCTTCTTCTTCATCTTCTTGTTCTTTTTCTTCTACTTCTTCCTTTTCTTCCTCTTCTTTCACTTCTTCTTCTTCCTCCACTTCCTCCTCTTCTTCTATTTCTTCTTCTTCCTCTTCTTCTTCTTCTACTACTATTATTATATCTTCTTCTTCACCTTCTTCTTATTGTTCTCTTTCTTCTTCTTCTTCTTCTTTACCTTCTTCTTCCTCTTTTGCTTCTTCTTCTTCTTCTTCTACCTCTTCCTCTTCTATTTCTTCTTCTTCTTTTTCCTCTTTTTCTTCTTCCTTATCAGCTTCTTTCTCTTCATCTTCTTTTTCTTCATCTTCTTTTTCTCCTTCTTCGTCTTCTTCTACTTCTTCCCCTTTTTCTTCTTCTTCGTCTTCTTCTGCTTCTTCCCCTTTTTCTTCTTCTTCTTCTACTTCTTCTTCTTCTACTACTTCTTCGCCTTCTTTTTCTTCTTGTATTTCTTCTTCTTCTTCTTTTTCTTCTTCTACTTCTTTTTCTTCTTCTTCTTCCTCTTCTTCTCCCATTGCTTCTTTATCTTGTTATTCATCTTCTTTAACTTTTCTTCTTCTTCTTCTTCTTCTTCCTCCTCCTCCTCTTCCTCTTCATACTCTTCTTCTTCTTTCTTTTCTTCCGTTTCTTTTTCTATTTGTTGTTCTTGTTCTTGTTGTTATTGTTGTTCTTCTTCTTTTTCTTCATCTTCTTCTTTTTCTTCTACTTTTTCTTCTTCTACTACTTCTTCCTCTTTTTCTTCTTCTTTTTCATCTTCTCATTTTTCCTCTTCGTCTTCTTTTGCTTCTTCTTCTTCTTCTTCTTCTTCTATTTCTTCTTCTTCCTCCTCCTCTTCATCCCCTTCTTTCACTTCTTCTTCTTCTTCTTCCTCTTCTTCCTTTTCTTCTACTTCTTCTGCTTCCTCTTCTTCTTCTTCTTCTTCTTCTTCTACTATATCTTCCTGTTCTTCTTCTTCATATTGTTCTTCTTCCGCATCGTCTTCTTCTTCTTCTTTTTATTCTTGTTTTCTTCTACTTCTTCCACCTCCTCTTCTATTTCTTCTTCTTCAATTTTTCTTCTTCCTTATCATCTTCTTCTTCTACATCATCAACTTCTTCTTCTTATTCTTTTTCTTCTTCTTCTACTTCTTTGTCTTCTTCTTCATCTTTTTTTCTTCTTCTTCTACTTCTTCTTCTTCTTCTTCTTCTTCTTCATCATCTTCTTCCACTTCTTTTTCTTCTTCTTCTTCTTTTTTTCTTCCATTCGACTTCTTCTTCTACTTCTTCTTCTTCTTTTTCTTCTTCTTCTTCTTCTTCGTCCCCCACTTCGTCTTCTTCCTCTTCCTCTTCTTTTTTTTTTCTTCTTCCTCTTGCAATTCTTCCTCTTCCTGTTCTTCTTCTTCTTCTTCTTCCTCTTATTCCTCTTCTTCCTCTTCTTCTTCTTCTTCCCTCTTCTTCTTCATCTTTTAATTCTTCTTCTTCTTCAACTTCTTTGTCCTCTTCTTTTTCTTTTTCTTCCTGTTCTTCTTCTTCCTCTTCCATATCTTTTTGTACTTCTTCCTCTTCTTCTTCTTCTTCCACTTCTTCCACTTCTTCTTCCTCTTCTTCTTCTTCTTCTTCTTTTTCTACATCCTCCTCTTTTTTGTCTTCTTTTTCTTCATCTTCTTCTTAATCTTTCTTCTTCTTATTCTTCTTCCTCTTCTTCTTCTTCTTTTTTTCTTCTTCTTCTTCTTTATCTTCTTTCTCTTCGTCTTCATCTTCTTCTTAATCATCATCATCATCATCTTCTTCTTCTTCTTCTTCTTCTTTTACTTCAACTTTTTCATCTTCCTCTTCTTCTTCTTCTTCTTCGTCTTCTTCTTTAATTTCTTCTTTTTCTTCTTCCTCTTCTTTTTCTTTTTCTTATTCTTCCTCTTCTTCTTCTACTTCTTCTTCTCCTTCCAATTCTTCTTCTTCTTCTTTTTCTTCTTCTTCTTCTTCTTCATCTTCTTAAACTCTTTCTTGTTCTCCTTCTTCTCCTCCTCCTGCATCTCCCACTTCTTCCTCTACCTCCTTCTCCAATTCTTCTTCTTCTTCTTCTTCTTCTTCTTCACCTTCTTCTTCTTCTCCTTCTTCTTCTTTATCTTCTTCTTCTTCTTCCTCTACTTCTTCTTCTTCTTCTTATCCTTCTTCTTCACTTTCTTCTTCTTCTTCTTCTTCTTCTTCTTCTTCTTCTCCTGCTTGCTCTTTTTCTTCTTCTACTTTAGTTACTTCTTCTTTTTCTACTTCCTCTTCTATATCTTCGTCTTCCTCTTCCTCTTCTTCTTCTTCTTCTTCTTCTTCATTTTCCTCTTCTTCCTCCTTTTCCTCTTCTTCTTCTTCTTCTTCTTCAACTTAATCTTTAACTTCTTCTTCTTCTTCTTCTTCTTCTTCTTCTTCCTCTACTTTCTTTCCTTCTACTTCTTCTTCTTCTTCCTCTTCCTCCTCATCTTCTCCTTCTTCTACTATTACTACCTTTTCATCTACTTCTTCTTCTACTTCTTCTTCCTCTTCTTCCTCTTCTTTCGTTTCTTTAACTGCTTCTTCTACTTCCTCCACTTCTTCCTCTTCTTCTTCTTCTTCTACTTCTTCTTCTTCTTCTTATTCTTATTTTTCTTTCACTTCTTCTTCTTCTTCTTCTTCATTACCTTCTTCTTTCTCTTTTGCTTCTTTTTCTTTCTCTTCTTCTTCTTCCTCTCCTATTTCTTCATCTTCTCCTCATTTTTCTTCTTCCTTATCATTTTCTTCTTCTTCTTCATCTTCTTCTTTTTCCTCTTATTCCTAGCCTTTTTCGTCTTCTTCTTCTTCATCATCTTCTTCTTCTTGTTCTTCTTCTTATTCTTCTTCTTCTACTTCTGCTTCTTCCTCTTCATCTTCTTCTTCCTCTTCTTTTTCCTCTTCTCTTTCTTCTTCTTCTTTTTGTTTTTCTTTTTCCTTATCTTTTTCTTCTTCTTCCTCTTCCTCTTCCACCTCTTCTTCTTCTACTGCTTCTTCTTCTTCTTCATCACCATCTTTTTTAACTTCTTCTTCTTCTTCTTCTTCATCTATTTCTTCTTCCTCTTCTTCTTCTTCTTCTTCTTCTTCCTTGTTCTGTTCTTCTTCTGGTTCTTCTGCTTCTTCGTCTTCTTCTTCTTTTTCTCCTTCTTCCCCTTCTTCTTCTTCTTCTTCTTTATCTTCTTCTTCTTCTTATTCATATTCTTATTCTTCTTTTCTATATTCTTCTTTATCTTCTTCTTCTTCTTCTTCTTCTTATTTTTATTTTTCCTTTTTCGCTTCTCCTTCTTCTTCTTCTTCTTCTTCTACTTTATTATTATCTTCTTCATCGTCTTCTCATTCTTCTTCCTCTTTTTACTCTTCTTCCTTGCCTTCTTTTTATTATTATTATTATTATTATTGTTATTATTATTATTATTATTCTTTGCCTTCTTCTTCTTCTTCTTCTTGTTTAGCTTCTCCTTCTTCTTCTTCTTCTTCTTCTTCTTCTTTTTGTCCTTCTTCTTCTTCTTCTTCTTCTTCTTCTCCTTCTCCTTCTTTTTTTTCTTCTTCTTCTACTACTACTACTACTACTACTTCTTCTTTTTCATCATCTTCTTCATCTTCTTCTCATTCTTCTTCTTCTTTTTCTTCATCTTTGTTTTCTTCTTCTTCTTCTTCTCCTTCTTTATCTTCTTCTTCCTCTTCTTCTTCTTCTTTCTCTTCTTCTTATTATTATTATTATTATTATTCTTCTTCTTCCTCTTCTTCTCTAACTTCTTGTTCTAATTCTTCTCCTTATCCTTCTTCTCCTTCTTCTTCCTATTCTTCTTCTTCTTTTTCTTCTTCAGCTTCTTTTTCTTCTTCAGCTTCTTTTTCTTCTTCTTCTTCTTCTTCTTTTTCTTCTACTTTGTTTTCTTCTTCTCTTCTTTTTCCTCCTCTTCCTCTTTTTCCACTTCATCTTCTTTTTTTCTTCTTCTCCTTCGTCTGCTTCTTCTTCTTCTTCTTCTTCTTCTTTTTCCTCTTCTTCTTCTTATTTATCATCTTTCTTATCTTTCTTTTCTTCAACTACTACTACTTCTTCATCTTTTTTTCTTCCACTTTTTCTTCTTCTTCTTCTTCTTTTTCTTCTTCATCATCTTCTTCCTTTACTTCTTCTACTTTTTCTTCTTCTTCTTCTACTTCTTCCTCTTTTTCTGCATCATCAACTTCTTCTTCCTCTTTTTCTTCCTCTTCTTCTCCTTGTTCTTCTCCTTCTTCATTTTCCTCCTCTTTTTCCTCTTCTTATTCTTCTTCTTCTTCTTCTTCTTCTTCCCACTTCTTCTTCATCTTCTAATTATTCTTCTTCTTCTTCTTCTTCAACTTCTTCATCCCATTCTTATTCTTTTTATTCCTCTTCTTCTTCTTAGTCTTGTATTTTTTTTTACTTCTTCCTCTTCTTCTTCTTCATCTTCCTCTTCTTCCTCTTCTTCCTTTTTTTCTACTTCTTCTTCTTCTTCTTTTTCTTCATCCTCTTATTTTTTGTCTTCTTTTTAATCATCTTCATCTTCTTCTTATTCTTTTTCTTCTCATTCTTCTTCTTCCTCTTCTTCTTCTTCATTTTCATCTTCTTCTTCTTCTTGATCTTCTTCCTCTTCGTCTTCATCTTCTTCTTCACCATCATCATCATCTTTTTCATCTTCTTCTTCTTCTTCCTCTTCTTTTTCTTCTTTTACTTCTTCTTCTTCTTCATCTTCCTCTTCTTCTTCTTCTTCTTCTTTAACTTCTTCTT